>CM049803.1:28112725-28115225 GCA_027422405.1 Ptychobarbus kaznakovi
CACCACACACACACACACACCACACACACACACACACACACACACAGGCACAGACGACATACCACATCAGACACACACACACACACACACACACACACACACACACACACACACACACACCACACCCCACACACACACACACAGACACACACACAGACACACACACACACACACACACACACACACACTACACACAACACACACACACACACAGACAGACAGACAGACACACACACACACACGCACGCTCGCACGCAACACCCACGCACGCACGCACGCACACACACTCACTCTCTCTCTCTCTCTCTTCTCTCTTGATTTGAGGTCAGGTTCAGTGATGTGTGTGTTTCTGTTGTACAGCGCTCTCTGCTGGTCCGGTCTGCATCCATGTGCACTGCGCAGGGCTTCAAGCTCTACAGCTCCCTCAAATACTACCTGAGCTACATCAAGACCAGCTGGGACTTCAAGTGAGGAACCACCAAAATGATTAAATCATATATTATATATATAAGACATACAATGTAAATATATTATTATATAGCACAACAGTGTGTGTGTGTGTGGTGTGTGTGTGTGGGTGTTGTGTGTGTGTGTGTGTGTGTGTGTGTGTGTGTGTGTGTGTGGTGTGTGTGTGTGTGTGTGTGTGTCGTGTGTGTGTGTGTGTGTGTGTGTGTGTGTGTGTGTGTGTGTGTGTGTTGTTCTAAATATACAATTTTACCACTTATTTACAAAAAATGAAACATTATGCTTCTTTGCTTTATTTTATATATTTTTTTTATTCACTAATTATATCTATTACCAAATCTTTTTAAAGCCAAACAATTTATTCTGACTACATAAAAAAATATATATTAATAAAGTGATCAATCTGAGCTTTGCTATGCACAAAACATTACAGCTTTTTGCTGTAACAATTCACTAATTTGGCCCTTTTTTTTTTGGATTGGATTTATTCCTCTACCAAAATTACAGGACACATTTATGAGACAAAGTATATGGAATATCTGAGAAATGAAAATGTGAAAGTTTTTTAGTCCAGTTCAGAGATAGTTAACTGACACTAAAACCTTAAAAACAGTTACTTGAAATAAAATAAACATGAACTGAAATAAATAAATAATAAATACAGTTTTATAAAATATATTTTTAAATAAACTTTATTTCAGATAGTTTCCAAGGCGACATTTCTCATTTTAATTTAGTTGAACTGTATGTATTAAATTGAAATTGAAATAAACATTTATAAAAACTATACAGACATATACAAAAAAAAATGAATATGACAAGAATGCATAACAATCTAACATTCAAATGAAACAGAAAAATAAAAGCAAATTTGAATTATGAATAAAAGCTTTAATACTATCTCAATGGTGCTTCACTAAAGCAGCACTGGCTGAGTTCTTCTTTGACTGGTTGATGTTCTCGCTGTGACAGAGACAGGAGAATTGACCTGGAGGAGTGGACGAAGCCGGGCAGCAGCATGCAGAAGGTTTGGATGGAGATATTCAGCCCCACAGAACACCATAAAGGGAAGTACACCCTGGAGATGTTCGACGGCCAGGAAACACACCAGCGCTTTCTGGATCTGTCTGGACGAGGTACAGCGGCGCAGAACATGCGGCTCGAGCATCAGTCACCTCGACACTAACACCTCGTCTCTTTCTTCTCTGCAGCGTTCGCTGATGCTTTGCTGGAACACCAGAGACTGAAGTAAGTCCAGATCGACTATTCTGCAGCTGAATTTGACCTTTGACCCTTGACCCGCTAAACTCCAACCTCGGTTACTGTTGCTAACTTAGACAAGCTTTACAAGACATTCTATAGAAATGAATAGAGATGGATGTGAACAGTGTGATATACAGTATATATATATATATATATATGAAATTATCCCTAATATAATATATGGAATATTCATTTTATGTAATATACTGCTATTTTTTAATATTATCTACTTTCTTATATATATATTTATATAAATATATATATATATATGTGTGTAAATATGTATTTATTATTATTATTGTTTATATATTTACATATATATATATATATATATATATATATATATATACTATACATTATTAATTACTAAACATTAATTGAAAATAAAATGCACTCACTATGTTTGTTTTTTTGCTATATTAAAATAATTGTAATAACATAAACAGCACATTTTACGTAGTATATATAATTGTATAAAATAATATATATTAAATATATTAAATAAATTCGATAATAAATACATATATAATAATAAAAAAAATAATATTCAAATTTGTGTGTGTATTCATTCATTAAATGAAATATAATAACAAATGACATTTATTAACCACTTATTTACAAACATGAATTTAAAATAAAATGACATTACAAAATACTTTGCATGTTTTTGCCTTTTTTAATAAAAAATAGAAAAATAATAAAGTAATTAATAAAATGAATTATATAGTATAATTACTCAATTTAAAATATATGTGATTGGGTTATATATATA
>CM049803.1:28120225-28203496 GCA_027422405.1 Ptychobarbus kaznakovi
TTTCGGAATAGAGTCGATGTGATTGTCCCACTTCAGGTCCTGGGAGATGGTGCTGCTCAGGAATCTGAATGACTCCACTGCAGTCACCGTGCTGTTCATGATGGTGAGTGGGGGGAGAGCAGGGGGGTTTCTCCTGATGTCCACCATCATGTCCACTGTTTTGAGCGTGTTAAGCTCCAGTTGTTAAGACTGCACCAGACAGCCAGCTCCTTAACCTCCTGTCTGTTCAGACTCGTCTCTGTCATGAATGAGGGCGATGACTGTAGTGTGTCCACAAAATGCAGTTCTTAGCAATGCATATTACTAATCAAAAAAGTTATTTCTGATATATTTACAGTAAGAAATTGACAAAATATCTTCATGAAACATGATCTTTACTTAACATCCTAATGATTTTTGCCATAAAAGACAAATCTATCATTTTGACCCATACAGTGTATTGCTACAAATATACCCCAGAGATTTAAGCCTGGTTTTGTGGTCCAGGGTCACACACACACACACACACACACACACACACACACACACATATATATATTAGTTAGTTAATTAGTTTAATTTAGTAGTTCATTTAGTGCAGTTCATTCCTTTTTTTTGAGCGTCTGGAAACTCAAATGCTCATAAACCCCATCATCCATCCCTTGTGTTTCAGTTATGAATTCATGAAAGAGTTTGGTTAATCTGATTATGCGTTCAAATATTAATTTAGTGTTGTGCTTTCAGCAACATTGAACATGTTTAAATCCATCTCACAGAATCAGTGCAGGAAAAACCAGCAGATTTCATCCGGTAAGATATTTTAATGTTTCTGAAAGACGTCTCTTCTGCTCACCAAGGTTGCATTTATTTGATTAAAAATACTGTAAAAAATGTATAATATTTTTTTTCTTTCTTTTGCATTTAAAACAACTGTTTTCTATGTGAATATATATTAAAATGTAATTGATTGCTGTGATGCAGCGCTGTATTTTCAGCATCATTACTCCAGTCTTCAGTGTCACATGATCTTCAGAAATCATTCTAATATGATTATTTGCTGCTCAAGAAACATTTCTGATTATTATCAATGTTAAAAACAGTTGTGCTGCCCAATATTTTTGTGGAAACTGATACATTTTATTTTTGAAAGATTCTTTGATGAATAGAAGCTTCAAAAGAGCAGCATTTATTTGAAATAATCTTTTGTGACATTATAAATGCCTCTGCTGTCACTTTTGATCAATTTAATGCATCCTTGAGGAATAATAAAAATAAAGTCTCTGGCCACGCTGAACTTCACAGATTTCTATTTGAGATTTAATAGATGAATGAATGCTGTTTTTAAAAGAAAAGATTGCATGCCCTAATCAGCTGCTGCCACATTCAGAGAAGATGTTAGTGAACTCTGGGTTGTTCAAACAGCAGACCGTGAATGATTAAACTCACAGTGAGTATAAGTACTGGTCTGGGATGACAGTGTGTTGAGCTCTTGCCAGCGCTCAGATCAGCAGCAGACATGGCCTTCAGCGGAACGTGGCAGGTTTACGTGCAGGAGAACTACGAGGAGTTTCTGAGAGCCATCTGTGAGTGTCTGTCAAACATCAGGCTTGTGTTTCCCAAAGCATCGGATATCTTTATGCATGCAGTGCTTTTGGGAAATAAACTGTGAGACATCTGAAGTCATTTCATGACTCAAATCTTTGTGCTTCTCTTCCTTTCAGCTCTGCCAGAAGATGTCATTAAAATGGCCAAGGATGTTAAACCAGTGACTGAAATCCAACAGAACGGCAACAACTTCACCATCACATCCAAAACCCCTGGAAAAACCGTCACTAACTCCTTCACCATCGGCAAGGAAGCTGAAATCACCACCATGGACGGCAAGAAGCTCAAGGTAGAATATGTTTGCATCTTTTTATGATGTTGAACTGCTCAAGAAGAGTTGATATCGAGCACAGAAGCTCAGTTCCACAAGAGATCAAGATTTTTTCTTAATAAAAAAAAAATCTTATACATATATATAAATAAGATTTTTTTATGCACTTAATGTATTAACTATATATATTCATAGATCATATGTATAATTTAAAAAATGTTTTGTAATATTACATGCAAATATAATGATGAATAATATGTGCATATATGAATAAATGGCATGCAAAATATGTTCTGAATAATGTTTTCTACCATGCATTCTGTTGTTTCAGTGCATTGTCAAGCTGGAGGGAGGGAAGCTGGTCTGTCAGACCGATCGATTCTCTCACATCCAGGAGATCAAGGGAGGAGAGATGGTGGAGGTTTGTACTGATGCTCATCAGAGCTCAGAACTGTCTGGATCTGTAAAATATGAACATGTGCTATTTTCTTTCTCCAGACCCTGGCAGTAGGAGGAACCACCATGATCAGGAGGAGCAAGAAGATGTGACGAGTTTGATCACCACTGGCTATATTAATAAAGATCTGATGTATCATACTAGTGTGTGCTGCATTATTCACTCAAACAAACAAGAAATAAACATAACATTTGCTGCAATATGCACAAAAAATGTACACCGTAACATACAGAAATACCAAACCATTAGGCCAGCATGCACTGTAATTACATTTACATTTACATTTAGTCATTTAGCAGACGCTTTTATCCAAAACAACTTACAATTGGGGAATACATAAAGCGATTCATCTTGATAATCTTGAATTAATAAACTATATGACATTAACATATAAAACACACATAACCTGCCCCAGTCTGACATGTAAAATATGAATGACATGAGAAATCAGTCCAGCCTTTCTGGTTGAATAAAAAAAGGTTTTCAAATTGTGAGTTTCAAAAATGTAAAATATTAAAACAAAATCAGTGATGAATTATTCATAATAAGATGAGTAACGCAAATTTTAAAACTGATTATTTATGGATCATATATGTTGCTCTCCATGAGGAAATGTTTATTTGTTTTAAAAAATATTCATTAAGATAAACAGAAAATATAAATGAATAAATACAATCAAAAGATGTAAAAACATATAAATAAATAAACATACACAAGGTAAAACACTCAAATGTTTAACAGATAATAACACAATCTACAGCGTTTGTATTTTTCAGACTCAACAATGTTTTTAGATATTATTGAACTTCTGCATTCAGAACTTTAAAGGCTTATTTATGTAATGTACATTTTGAAAGACTATACACAACAGTACGTATGTAAACATCCACTGTAAAAAAATAATAATAATACACTCATTTGAATTTTTTTATAATTTTTATAAAATATCAAAACATGTCATTTTTATATTCTGCAATAAATACAGACTATATAAAAGAAAAAAGAAAAAAATAATTATGTTCCTGTGGCTCAGTGGTAGAGCATTGTGTCAGCAGCACAAAAGGTTGTGGGATCAATTCCCAGAGAACACACATACTGACAATACAAATGTATAGCCTGAATGTACTGTAAGTCGCTTTGGATAAAAGCGTCTGCTAAATGCATAAATAAATGTAAACAAAAATCGTTGTTTGGCTCGGCGGTGACGTCATGGCGTGGCTGTGCGTGACCCGCGCGCTGTGTACGTCAGCACGTTGATCAGGACTGCGGCCTGCGCGCGCTGCGTGTCTCTCTGTGTGTTTGAGGAGCTAAAGATTGCAGGTTTTTGAATATAAATCATGGCGAGATACATGCGACCTCCAAACACGTCTCTGTTCATCAGAAACATCTCCGATGACAGCAGGTCAGTGCGCTTAGAGAGTAACGTTACTGAAAGAGCAGCGGTCTGCGTCGCTGAAACCGCGCTAACTATCAGAACTCTGTCATGTGCATTAATATTAATATACGTCATGTTTCGACGCTTATCTAAAGCTAAAGTCATAAACCAGTTAGTTATGCTAGTGTGCGCGTGTTGTCTATTTGGCATTAGGGTAACGTAACTTACGTCCTACTAACGTTAGTTACTAGAGTTACGATGGATTAAATGGTAAATAAATACATAATTGATATGTTTAGAATCTCATGTGTAGAATGTTTTAGTCTAATATTTGCAGCAGGATTGTGTTTCTTCCTATTTTGGGCTGATATTAGACTCATGCATATTAATGAGGAACACTGCATACATAATGAGGGACATTCCAGACTCAGATTTCAGTCAAAATATCTTCTCAGATTACTGTATCTTTAACCCTGTATTAGGATGAAATGCTTCATTTTCATGCGTGTAAAAGTTGTGGTGGGTTATTTTTGTGTTTATAATGTCTGCTCAGGCTTTGTGCCTGTATATGTTTCCCAAAATATCTAATAAGATCTACCACTTAGGCCTAGACAGTATAGACAATATACCAGAAATTATGTTTCGACGGAAGTAACCTGGTTTGGAAATAGTTTTTCATGTTACTTTTCTCCACAGGGGAAAGAAATCATATATTATTATTATTTATATATATATATATTATATATATATGTATATTACAATTGAAGATGGAATTTTCCTAATAGTCAAATTAATTTATGATTTGTTTATTAATCCTTTTTGTGTTTTTTTGTCGTTTTTGTAATTTGTTGTTGTTTTAAAAAGAATAACATGTTTGTTGAAATATTACTGATTAATTTAACATAAAATTATATTTCGGTTTAATTTATTTGGGGAATGTATTTAATTATTTGGAATTAATATTTATAAGTGTAATTTTTGGATTTTCTTTTATAATTGTATTTATTTATGGTCTTTGTTTTTACAGTTTAAAACTGAGTTTTATTTATCTCCAGTTAGTAATTTTAGTGCTTATAGTGTTTATTGAGATTTTATCAGCTATTTTTATCATTTAAATTATTCTTTATCGCTTTTTTATATTTTAATTTGTTTTATTTATTTAGTGTGTTTATTACTTTGTCATGAGTATTTTTTTTTTATTGTAATATTTTTTTTTTTTTTTTTTTATGCTTTTGATTTTTTTAGTTTATTTTAATTTCAGCTTTGGTTTTAATAATTTCCTGTTAGTTATATACATTATACTGCTTCTAGTGTTTCTCCATGTATTATAATACCATTTTTTAATGATGTTTTATTTTTAAGTTTTCACTTGTTTAGTTTGTTTTTTTATAATAATTTTTAGTATTATTTTAAAATATGACTATTTAGGTTTATTGATTTATTTTTATTTCAATGTTAGGTTTGATTTATTTTTATTTCAATGTTAGGTTTGGTTGATTTATTTTTATTTCAATGTTAGGTTTTCTTTATTTCCCGTCACTAATCGTAATGCTTCAGCTGAAACTGAATGAGAATAATGAATGTGGTCTAAATCAGAAGTTCTGGTGAGTCTTCATCAGAAGCACGTATGAGAGCTTACATCACGTGACTTTCCTCAAAGCACCCTGGGAAAGCTCTCAGAGAGACAAATGAATGTCCTGTGATTTCATGGTACTTTAGGCCAGAGGATTTGCGTCGTGAGTTTGCTCGTTACGGACCTATAGTAGATGTCTACGTTCCTGTTGACTTCTTTTCACGGAGACCAAGAGGATTTGCATACATACAATATCCTTTGTAGGCAAATGTGTAAAAGAAAGAACACATTGTGAACTTTTTAAAGCGATGTTTCATCCAAAAAAAATCTGACTTTTCCTTTTGTGGAAGCTAAAAAGAGATATTGAACCGAATCTCCAAGCTGCTCTTTTCCATATAATGAAAGTGAATGGGGACTGGAGCGGTTGAACGCTATAAAAGTTCCCCCATGTGACTTATTCGCTTTATTCCCATATATTTCCTTCAGAAGACTTGGAATATGGCGCTCAAGCCACATAGACCGTTATGTTTATGGTAGGGGTGTAACGATTCATCGATATATCGATACAATGTATGACGATACGATGCATCGATGCCACGCGTAAAATATCGATATCTGTAGTATAAAAAGGCACCTTTATTTTGGCACTGTCCACATTTTCACATAATGTCCGTCTATGTATTACCACCAACACGTGCATTCTCTTCATCTCACATCTGAAGCACGCGAGCGCGCACACACTGTGTGAAAAGTTTCCTGCGCACACATCTGAAGCGCGCGCACACACACACACATCTGAAGCGCGCGCACACACACACATCTGAAGCACGCGCGCACACACACACACACATCTGAAGCGCGCGCACACACACACATCTGAAGCGCGCGCGCGCACACACACACATCTGAAGCGCGCGCGCACACACACATCTGAAGCGTGCACGCACACACACACATCTGAAGCGCGCACACACACACATCTGAAGCTCACGCACACACACACACACACACATCTAAAGCGCGCGCACAGACACATCTGAAGCTCATGCACACAGACACATCTGAAGCTCACGCACACACACACACATCTGAAGCGCGCGCACACACACACATCTGAAGCTCACGCACACACACACACATCTGAAGCTCACACACACATCTAAAGCGCGCGCGCACACACACACACACACATCTGAAGCTCACGCACACACACACACACATCTGAAGCTCACGCACACACACACACACATCTAAAGCGCGCGCACACACACACCGCGTCAACTCTGCGCGAATACTGAGCTCTCCTCCGCTTTTTTGAGCATGGATGAATAAATTCAGACTAAACTACATCAAAATGCATGTTTTGGCTAATATCCTTATAAACAGTAGGTTAGTGTTAGTAATACAAAAAAGTATTAATTTACAGGCTATTTAATTTAATTTATACAGTGAAGACTATGCAGTTATTTTACATTTGATTATTATATTTCTGTAGCGTACCTGAAAATGTATTTTAGACTGACCTGAAAAACCTGAAAAGCACGGTTTATTGAACTTGTGTCTTTCTTCTATTGTATTTATTTTCTGCTATTGCTTGTAATTTGGTTATCTGTAGAAAAGAGCCCATAGTAGCATTTTTAGATTTATGTTCATGTTATATATATTTTTGGTTGCATTTGTGAGTTAATAAAAATGTAGATGGTTGTTTAAAATAGGTATGTAATATCAATCGATATACTCCTGTATCGAATCGTATCGTATAATTTTTTGAGGTATCGGCAAATATCGTATCGCTGGGTATGAGAATCGATATCGTATCGAATCGTGACGAACCATCCGATTTACTCCCCTAGTTTATGGTGTATTAGTCATTTTTCAGAGCTCCAGTCTCCATTCACTTCCAGTGCAATCAGAGGATAATGATTGTGATTTTGGGGTGTAAAGTCTCTTGAAAGCTTGATTGGCCGATGTTTGTCTCCTAACCGATATTTCCTCTATTGTTGTCTCAGAAAATGTAAAGACTTACAGTTCTGGAGACCTTCCCTACAAAGAATATTTAAAAGGGCCGATGTAGAGTAGATTCAAGACAAAGACAATAAAGAGAGAGTTAAAGCTTGAAGATTCAAAGGGGACCAAAATTGGAGTCAAGGCCTCGTTCTGACCAAAGAAAGAGGAAAAGACTAAAGCTTATTGGGCACAGACATCCCCAAGTCCTTCTCGGAGGCGGTTAAAGACAGTAAAGGTCAAGCTGAAGGTCAAAGGTCAAGCATGTTAAAGGTAACCCGTTTTAATGCTGTATCCTACCATTAACAGAGCACATGATTTCTGTACGTAATCAAAGGCAGTTTAACGAGCCATCATTTCTCTCCCTTTGACTCGCTCCTGTCCACTTCAACGTTTACAGCGTTTTCTTTAACCGCAGGAACTTTCTTTTACTCTTAATATTAACATTTTTATTTCAATGTTGTTTTTTATTTTATGTCCAGTTAGTCATTTTAGTGTTTCTTAATATTTTCTTAATTATTCAATAATTTGTTTTTAAATCTTTTTTTTTTTTTTGTAATAGTAATTTAGTTGTGCTTTTGTAATTGTATTATTATTTTATAAATATTGATATTTAATATAATATTTTTTTATAAAAATAAGGCCTGCAAAATGATTCATCGTGATTAGATGAATTCAAAATAAGTTGTTTACTTTATGTGTGTGTATATTTATTATGTGTTTATACACACACACACATAGGAAAATATGTTAGATTTATATATAAAATATTTATGTATAAATTATATACAAGTATAAATGCATACAATGTTTTTTTTTATATATATATACATGTGTATTTATATACATAATAAATATGCACAGTACACACATAGTATGTAAACAAACTTTTATTTTGAATGTGATTAATAATTTTGCAGCCCTAATTAAAAATCATATTTGTTTAATATTATTCTTTAAAAAATTTGAGCTTTTATATATTTCTAGTTGGTAGTTTGTTTATGATTATTTTTGTATTTATTTTTGTCGTTTTTATTTTTAATTTATTTTAATTTATTTAATTTATATTTTTTATTTTAATATGAATTAATTTTAGTGCTTCTAGTATTAATATTTTATCAATTAAATTAGTAAATCATTCTTTAATTTGTTTAAGCTTTTATTTTTATATTTTCGGTTTTAGTTCTTTAGTAATTTAGTTGTGCTTTTGTCATTATTTAAATATTATATTAAAATGTATTTGTTTATACAATTTGTTGTCAATTTTTCTAGTTAGTATTTTAATATTTTTTATAAATAAAGAAATGTTGTGGTTCTGTCATTTGTATTATTATTTTAATTTTATTTATTTTAGTATTCATTTTTGTTATTTTATTTTAGTGCTTCTAGTGTTTATTAATATTTTATACTTTATTTTTTTATATTTGATCAAATATCTTAAATTTGTTAATTAGTTTATTAAACATTTATTTTTGCATATTTCTATAAAACACACAAAATAAATAATAGTAATTAATAAAATAAATTAATACACACAATTAAATAATATTTTCACATCTTTTTTTTGCATCATTGGATTGGAAATGACATCGTTAAAATATTCTTAAATTTTTTTTCTTGATTTGTTCACACTGAAGTTGAAGAAACACCCTTAAATACACTGTAGTGAAATGTAGTGAATTTCTTTCATAATTTGAGAGTAATTTCATCAAACACCATCCCCTGCTGCCGTTTATCACAATTAATTCAGATGATTATTTGCTTTGCTTTATGATCTGTAATGTTTTGGTGAATATTGAGATGGTGAGTTCATTAAAGGAAATCATATAATATGTGTCAGACTGGTAAAAACGCAAAGCCTTAACCGCGTCAGCATGTTCGAGGACGTTCGTGACGCGGAGGATGCGCTGCATAACCTGGACAGGAAGTGGATCTGGACAGGAAGTCAAGGAGAAGGAAGAGGATCTGTGCACAATATAAATATAACGACGGCAGATTCTCGTCCTCGCGCCCTCTCGAGATTCAGTTAACCAACTTTCGCTCAAGGAGACCGGAAGAGTATGACGCTGCTTTTCTGCATGCACAATATAATATAACGTTTTTCAACTGCAAAAATTTGAATTTCTCTAGTATAAATGCTAGAGCGGGGGGCGCGAGGACTAACCGCTGCGTCTTAATATTTATTTTTGAAAGTATTTCTTTGATATTATTTTTTGTAACATTTAAAAATATGACTGCATTGCATGCATTTGTCTTTGTCAGCTCCTGGTCAGATGAAGTCCAAAGAGAAGCGCTCTCCTCGCAGCGATGACTATGAGCGTGACGGCCGGCGCAGACGCTCGCGCAGCCGCAGTTACGGCAGAAGCAGATCTCGCAGTCCTTCATACGAGCGCCGCGCGCGCAGATCACGAAGCCCCAGAGAGTGAGAACAAACACACACTGATCTGATCACATCAGACTAACAGACACACAGAAACATGGATTATATTCCATTAGAATTGTTCTACTCTACTGTAAGGTCCTATTAAGCCGTGCCGTTGCATTAACATTTACTGATAATGAGCAATACAAAAATATTCCCCCCCCCCAAAAAAAAAGAAACATTGAACTTATTTTACACTTCACTTGTATTGCACTGCACAAAGTAATTTATTATATAAAATAATAATTTTAAAGATCACTGTTAATTCTTATTTTCCTGCCCATTTGCAATTTATCTAACATATCCATAAACCACCCTCGTTAAAGTTAATTAGACTTTTTTTATTTATACTTTTTAATTATGTTTTTAAAATAAAAATGTAGTAAAATATTTTTTTAATTTATTATTTATTTTCAATTTTGATCTTAATTTTTTTATGGAACTGCACAAACTAATATATTATTTATATTAATATATATTTTATATATAAAAAAATACTCAGTTATTTTACCGCTTAATTCTTTTTACATTTGCATGTTGTTTAACATATCCATAAACCATCCCAAACTTAAAAAAATGTTTTACTATTATTTAATTATAAATAAAATTGATGTAGTAATTTTTTTATTTTATTTATTAAAACAAACTTTATTTTTGTTGAACTTCTCCGTCCCTAAAACATGGCTTTGTAAAGCACTGTTTCCCTTTGCTGATGTTTCTGAACAGCTCTCGTTCGCACGGCAGACACCGGAGGAGCAGAAGTCGTGAGAATAACAGGTAAAGTTCAGTGCGTTCACATCAAGAGGCTGCGTTCTCTTTCTGAAAGTTTATTATAGGAATGTCAATGTCATCGGCCGATAAAGGCTTAAAATATAAACATCGGCATCGGCCAATTTGAAAAGAAAATATGCCGATAAGACTAGAGATCGACCGATATATCGGTTTACCGATATTTTTCCCGATATTTAAGCATTTTACCATTATCGGATATCGGTTTTGAACAAAAACGATAACCAAATTTTTTTTTTTTTTTTTTTTTTACATACACAATTATACAGAGTATAACCAGCAGCATTTAACCCATCCAAGCACACACAAATGACACAACACACACACACACACACACCTGTGGACACACACACACACACCTCTGGACACACACACACACACACACACTGAAACCCATCTTCAACAGCTGGACACACACACACACCACCTTGACCCATACACACACACCACACACACCAAGAGCACACACACACACACACACACAGACACACACACTGGACACACACACACACAAACACACACACACCTGGAGCAGTGGACACACACACACACACACACTCACACACACACACACACACACACACACACACATGGACACACACACAACACACACACACACACACACACTTGACACACACACACACACACCTGAGCAGTGGGACACACACACACACCTGGAGCAGACACACACACACACACACAACACCTGTGGACACACACACACACACACACACATGACACACACACACACACCTGGAGCAGTGGACACACACACACACACACACACACACGGAGCAGTGGACACACACACAACACACACACACACACCTGGAGCAGTGTACACACACACACACACCTGGAGCAGTGGACACACACACACACACACACACACACACACTGTTCACTCAGGAGAAGCTCCAGCACGACCACCGCATGTAACTTTATACAAGATTCACTCGTTTGAAACACGCTAAACTATATTAACATTTACTATAGAACCATTATTTTGCCAATAAACATCTAAATAAATACATCTCTATCTAGAAATTAATTATTTATTTTCTCCACAAGCGATCGCAGTTTGAGTATAGTTCTGTGTAAATAGATAAACCGCGCTGTCAGCAGTTATTTCATAATCTAGAACGACAAAAATATTTTAATAATTCTGATGAAACAGTTTTAGAAATGCAATAAAATATGATGTTTTGTTTGTTATAGCTTATTTCAATATTCCAGAAGAATATTATTCAGTGAATTATTTCTCACTCTTTAGTCTATTAAACAGTGTTTAAACCTAAAACTGTAGTTTAAAATGAAGTTGATATGACTTCTGTCCTTTATTTTCTCCATTTGAAAAAACATTATTTTGCTTATTGTTAATATCTTTTTATAAATAAAATGTTTTTAGTGATTACATTTTACATTGTTAATTTTTCAACAGTTGTTTGTTGTTGGTTGATGATGCTTATTATAAATACAAATGTTTTTATTGTTGTAATTGGGTACATAAACGTACAAATCATCTGTATCGGTATCGGTTATAAAAAATCTATATCGGTCGATCACTAGATAAGACACTTGTGCTCAGGGTGTGCTAGTGATAAGATCACGTCAGCTGTGTGGTCTCATCTTGAAGCAAACGTTTGCCTGAATGATGATTGGATTCACTGTCTTGGATCACCACATTTAATTTGAGAAGTGCCAGAGAGTGAACCGTTTCTAGCGCGTGCAGTAGCTGCAGCGACAGCCTCCCCCGGGTCCTAATGCTCGTCCGGTAAGGCGTTTTTTACCTGGGGGGGCGCTGTTGGCCTATTTCTAATAAAATACACAAATATCATTAAGATACTTGTTTCTGAATAAATAAAATAGTATCGATGTAATAACATCACAAGCTTTTATTGATTCAAAGGTCAGAAGCTATAGTTCATAGGGATGCACCGATATGAAAATTCTTGGCCGATACGATAATTATTTATATTTGAAAGCCGATAACCGATATGTTGGCGGATAAATGTAAATACAATTTTTGAGAGCCTGATTACAAAAAAGTCTCATCATTAAAAGCCACGTCCCAAACACTTTTACATAAGCAGCCTAGTTTGAACAGGGTATGTTTTAAAATTAATTTTACTCTCCTATTACCAAATTTCCTCTTAAATAAAGTCTTACAAATAAATAAAATAATGCATAAGTAATGCAAACAATTCATTAAAAATCATTAATTGCGTGTAAAAAATCAAAATGCATGCGCCATGGATCAATAAAATGGAATAGCTTCTGCATAGACAATAATTAAATTATATTAATAATATAATTATTATAAGTTATGCGCTAGTCAGATGTGTAACTCATGGCTCTTCTGTAACAACGCGCTGAAACACGGCAGATAAACCCAAAGAATTCACAGCGTTTTATTACGGTAGTGTTGTTTTTATAATGTTATATGTATATAACACGTGCTGAAGCTGAATGAACACTAGTAAACTACCGCTTGCCAGCAGCTTATTTACCTCAAATAAATGCATCCTATGAGCTTCAGATATTAGTTATACTTATATATGTACACAATGACGCAGTTATTACGTGCTATAGTCAGATGTGTAACTCATGGATGCGCTCTTGGCTCTTCCCGTAACAACGCGCTGAAACACGGCAGATAAACCCAAAGAATTCACAGCGTTTTATTATAATAATGCTCTCATTAGTATGTTATATACACCATTCCTTGCTCTGGGCTGAAGATCAGCAGTAAACTGAAGCGCTCTATTAACTTAACCAAATGCATTATATATGAGATGAAGCAGATATACATAAAATAAGCAATATTACAACGTACAATTTCACAAAAGGCTGCAAATGCTCAAACGAATTGAACTGTGATGGAGGTGTAGCTCCGTTGTGGACGCGCTCAACGCACCGCGCTCAACATTATTTACAGTAATGTTCACATTATAACTTTATGTAGTCTTTATGACAGATTTGCTCTGCATATGTTGCACTTAAGTGTGTTTTCCTTTTTGAAGTGATTCCAATCATATTTCAAGCATTTTAAAACCATCATGGCGAACAAACAGTGCGCATCTGAAGTGTCTCTGAAGGAAATCAATTATTTATCGGCTTTAAGATATGCCAAATTTTCTTATCGGGCCGATACCGATAACAGAAAAGATGAACATTTATCGGCCGATATCGATATGGTGGCCGATATATCGTGCATCCCTAATAGTTTACATGAATAAATCACAAACATGACATGATTTATTGAGTAATATATTAATATTAAACATAAATATAAAGAGCTCTAAAATATTTTAAGAATTTTTACATCTCTTTTGCTTTAGACTATCTATTAATGTTAAGTTTTCAACTGCTTCTGTCTGAGAAAAAAATAACAAAATGGAAGAAGAAAACACAGCAGAGGTTGATTTTATTACCGTTATTTTTAAAGCTTTCAATGTACTCTCGTTTTAATAGTTTATTACGTCTAACAAATACGTTTTTGCTCAAAACTAACCAAAAATTTCTGCACAGGAGAGACTTCATAATTCACATTCGCAGTCATAAGCAGCACAGCTATATTTGTAGCAATAGACAATACATTGTATGGGTCAAAATTATACCATTTTTATTTTATGCCAAAAATCATTAGGATATTAAGATCATGTTCCATGAAGATATTTTGTACATTTTCTACCTTTTTATATATCAAAACTTAATTTTTGATTAGTAATATGCATTGCAAAGAACTTCATTTGGACAACTTTAAAGATGATTTTCTCAATATTTAGATTTGTTTTCACCTACAGATTCCAGATTTTCAAATATTGTCCGATCATAACACTTATTTATTCAGCATTCAGCATAAATCTCAATTTCAAAAATGCATAAATCTCAATTTCACTGTTTTTTTGTGTAGGCTTTCAACTGGTTTTGTGGTCAGAGGCTCATTTTAATAATGTTTAATAAAATAAGATTTTGCTCAAAACGAACCAAAAAGGAAAATTATTTATTTATAAAAAAGTTTCAATTCAAAACGATATATATACAAAATGTAAAATTATTTATTTATCCTATGACTTGGTGTTGTTCAATATATCGGTTATCATCGGAGCACAATATATCGGCCACCGATATCGGTTAAAGCGCGATAAGAAAATGCATTATTTCCTTACTTCTCTGTTTGCATGATCAGAGATGGCTTTGATATGATGTGTGCTGTTATCATGTTTTGAAAAGGACAATGTGCAACATTGCAGAAAGTCTGTCATGAAAAGGCTATATACAATTATTGAACATTACTGTAAATGACAAAAGTCTGTCTAATAACATTATTATAATAAAACATTGTGAATTCTTTGGTTTAGGTTGCTGTGTTTGTTTATTAAAATAACATAATCCACGAGTTATTTATATTCTTTGGGTTTAGTTTGTTCTTTGTTTGCGTATTTTTGTACGGGAAGCCATATATTATGTTTATGCTATAAATATCATTCTCATCTGTAGCGCATAATAAGCCGCCATTTTTGTGCATATATTATGTTTGGTTCTATTAAATAGTTTACAGCCGCACGCAGCTGCTATTTAAAACAGCGGTTCACCGGTGTTCTACAGCGCAGTTACTTTTTCAAAATCATCAAAATCAAACATTATGAATAATAACCACCACTTTTATATTTTCATAACAATATGGTTTAGTAATTAATATCATTGAAGCATTATTAATAATAATTGTCCACCTCTTTAATGGGCTCTTCCGTTTTAACAATATGGTGTAATTAATATAATTTCATTTTGATTCTTTCTGTATTTCCAATGGCACATGCATTTTGATTCTTTACACATGCATTATTTTAATGTCCAATGAGACTTTTTTTTATGCATTATTTAATTTTATTTGTGAACTTTTTTAATGGGAAAGAAATATTTGTTTTTTTTTTTTTACTTACACTGTTCAAATTAGGCTGCTTATGTTGAAGTGTTTGGGATGTGGCATTTAATGAGACCTTTTTTTTTTAATCAGGTTCTCAAAAAGTATATACAAATTTGGATATAGATTTATCGGCCAACATATCGGTTATCGGCTTTCAAATATAAATAGTTATCGGTATCGGGCAAAATTTTCATATCGGTGCATCCCTAATTTTACCGAAATGTATATATCGGTATCGGCCAAAATGATTTGAAAAATATCGGCAAAATTCTAGTATCGTGCATCCCTAATTTATTGCAGTCAAAGATTAAAATTCATGAGGCTAAAACACAGAGGATTTTCAACGGTGGAAACAGTCAGTAAATCACATGTTTTGTGCTCAGACCCAGGTCACGTGATCACGGCCGCAGACGCCACCGATCAGCCTCGCGCTCTCCGTCCCGCGACTCCAAATACAAGTCCAAGAGCCGGCGCTCCCGGTCCAGATCGGCCAGTCCGCCGGCGGAAGAGCTGCAGGCGTCGACCGGATCCCGCGAGGAAGAGCCCCGCGTCCGCTCCGCCTCCCGCTCGCCGTCCCGCTCGCGCTCCAGATCCTGGGCCGGACGCAAGTCTGGACGCTAGCCATCGCTCTGCTTTTAAATACTGTATCGTGCAGCTTTTCATCAATCTTTGTGTTTAATCATGACGGCGCAGCTTCTCGTTCTTATTGGATCCCAAACAAAGGATGAGACTTGCTGGAAAGGTGATGTCGTCTCGGCAGTTCCTTCTTTTGTAAGAAACGTGCTTTGATGCCAGTATAAAGATGGCTTTATTTTTATAGTCAAAGACAAGCAGAACACCAGCCGTTTGATTTGTAGAAAGATGCATGCAGAAACACTTAATAATGGGGGGTTTACCTATGACAGTTTTTGTTTGGCATTTGCTCTGAAAAGTCCCAGTATTATGTTTTTTTCCAAAGGTTATAACGTATTTGAAACTCTTTGTATTTGTTAAGTCTTGATCGTAGCATCTGTTAATATTAAAGACGTAGTATTTTTGTCAGTGCAAAATAAACATGATTTAAACAGTCTGAGTGATGCGTTTTTCTTTATCGCATCTTGCCCAAAACACATCTTCAATGAAAAGCACATTATTAGCTGACATCAAATAGGTTTTTTTTAAAAACTACAGAAAACATATTTAGATATATTTGTGGGTTTAGCGATAAACCTTATGTAGCTCCGCCCCTTTTGTTTTTACGGTATTTCCACACCATGAAGGAAAGGTTGTATGAATTTATAATTGAACCGCTCGTTTTTAAAATCTTCCCAGTCTACTTTATAACAATGCATATGATTGTTTGTTCACTATAAGAAATCAATGTAGTAATATTGACAATTGCATTGAAATACTGTATTAAAAAAAGCTAATGCTGAAAAAAAAAAGCTTGTTAGCTCATGTTCACTTATGCTTTAATGTTAATCAAGATCTTATTTTCTAATTTAATTAGTAATACTGTAGGACTTGAGTCAGCCGGTGGCTTCATTTGATCAAATAACACCAGCTTTAATTAATTAAACTAAGTGAAGACTTTGGTTACTTTTTAAGTATTTACGGTGTAATTATACATTGACGTACTGAGTAATAATTACGTATTATATGGTTAGGGTTACTTGAATGTAATACTAAATGCATCATTTATTATTATAATAGTACATATAACAAGCACAACCTTAAAAGTGTTACCAAGTTTTCTCTGACGTTTGATGCAATTTGCTTGCGACAAAACATCCGAGTCATAAACAACCATGTTTTACTCCATAGCTTTAAAAGCAGTATTTAAATGTGCAACAAATGTTTCAAACTAGTTAGTAATAACAGTAACTATAGTGACATATGTTGCATGTCTAATTTAGCAAATAGCATTTATACACCTTGGACTACTTTGCATTTTTTATAAAATGTTGCATAAAGTCTGAACACTTCAAGTGAAGTCTGATTCATTATTTGACCAGTTTCTACCATTTCATTCTTCACACTATAAAGTAGTTATTGCATTGTATTTTAGGACAGCACATACAATAGTAGGTCACCTGGATATTCAATACTACAAAAATGGTTATGTATATAAGTCTGTATTTGAAATAACATACACTTCTGTAGTCAATAGTAGGTTTGCTAGTATGCACGGCATGTGGCTTACTGTAAAAGAGCTGCTTTAAATTCCTACGTGTGAATTAAATACAAAGTATTTTAAGAAAATTACCAGACTGTAAAATGCAAGTTTTTCACAGCATAAGTTGCATGAAGCAATGCTTTAAAATACATTTAGTATTTTGCAAGTATGCCTTTTCCAACAGTGCCATAAATAGTGAAAAAAGTGGGACTTTTTTTATTTAAAAAAACAAATTACAATTCAAAACAAATAAAATAAAATTAAAACGCCTTTCAAGACAGTGGGACATTCCATACACTGTTACAAATGTATATATATATATATATAGAAGTATTGGAAACACTTTACAATAAGGTTTAATTAGTTAACATGAACAACTTTATACAGCATTTATTAATCTTATTTCATGTTAAGTTCAACATTTACTAGAACAAAAGCAGCATGATAACATGAGTTAATGCACGGTGAACATGAACATTATTAAGGAGCATTAACAAAGATTAATAAATGCTGAGGAAAAACAGTTAATTAATGCGTTAACAAATGAGACCTTTTTGTAAAGTGTTAATTACTCCAAAAGAAGCACAAGACTAGTTTGCATCCAAGTTTATTTTTGAAATTCCCTCTATACAAGAAAAAATGACTTCCACAAAGGCAGCAGTGAACTCTCAGTGATCGTAATATTTATGTTTAGGGCAGGGAAAGAAAAATCATAAATCACAGTGTAAGCTTTCGTTTCTTTAAATACTCCTGCTGTCGTCTTTGGCTGGGTTTGGCGGACAGTTTAGCGTCAGGCCAAAGTCACGGGAAGTTACAGTTCAAGCCAAGAGAGCTGCAGGCTTCAACTTTACAAAAGCCAATGCAGGAATGCTGCGTTATACTCGGATAACGGGAAAAAACTAAATAAGAACAAGCGTTTGTAACGCAGACCAAAGAAAATGACTGCCAGGGATGCGACAGCACTTTTTAAATTTCATAAAATTGTATAGACAAAAAATAAATCTACAAAAATGGAACTAGTAATATTACACAAGGATTAAACGGGTTTCGTTTTGGACTACACGAAACCGAAGTTCTTGGTCTTGATGGCTAGTAACAGTTTCTGTTTGAGGATCTGTTTGGAAGAGTACAGTGGCACATAGAGGCGAGAGATGCAGGTGTTGGCGGTGGGCAGGTGCTGGTCGTCCGGCGGACGGATGGTGATGGAGGGCATGGGCTGGAATCCTTCTTCACTGGCCGGCAGAGACGGGCTGGACGTCCAGAAGTACACCTGCGGGCGGCACACACCGGAGCGTTAACATCTGGCACAGCTTTACGTCAATTCATATCGGATCAATGCATTCAGGGATCGATTCGGAGCAGGGCTGGGTAATATACCTAAAAAATGTATCAACGATAATAAGTGCTTCATATCATTCGGTATCGATAATTATTGACTTTTTAAAACAGCAATGGAAAAAAAAAAAGTTTAAATTTAACCACTGTATTTTTAATTTACAGAAATGTAAGACTTTTTTTTTTTTTCAGTAAAAAAAAAAAATCTAATTTAAACATTTATATGTATATTTACATCCTTATGTGTCCCTGGAGCACAAAAGCAGTCATAAGCAGCACAGCTATATTTGTAGCAATAGCCAAAAACACATTGTATGGGTCAAAATAATCCTTTTAGGACAAAAGTAAGTAAAGATTATGTTCCATGAATATATTTTGTACATTTCCTACCGTAAATACATTAAAAGTTAATTTTTTATTAGTAATATGCATTGCTAAGAACTTCATTTGGACAACTTTAAAGGTGATTTTCTCAATATTTAGTGCTCGCTGACGCACACCTAATATTCCATTGTGCCATTTGTTTTTTTATTTTAAATTGGACTAATATTTTTTTTTTCATCAGAGGCATGCACAGCACTCATTTCAGCATGTGTTCATGTGTGTTGTCTGCATCACTCATAGCACGTGCCTATATTGTGTGCTATATCAAAAAAAAATTATATCGTTATAGATGAAGGTGTACATCAATAAATACTGATTTTGTCGCCCAGGCCTAATTCTGAGATGATCTGAATGCATCACAACTCTCTCTGGAATCGATTGGGAGCTAAGTTTAACAGCAGATGGCGCTCTAGGCTAGTTTAACCGCACACTCAAATGCTCATGAAGAAGAGTCTTGAAGAGAGCAGAGTATGTCTGTTTCTAAAGCATGCAGTGCCACCTGCTGTTCAAAACTAAACTCAGAATCATCTCGAGGAAGAATCGTGATGCAGAACAATGACTCGATTCACGATGCATCGATTGAGGAAAAAGGAGAAGTTTTTACCAGGTCCTGCCGCTCCGTCATGCTCATCTTCTCAACGATGGACCAGAACCAGCGCTTGAACTGCAGCAGCTTCTCTGCGTTCTCACCTGGACGATCACCAATGAAGAAGAACATACAAGCTGCTCATTCTTCAGTTACCAACATTTCAACAACCGGATCGGATTTATTTCATGCCATACAAGTAGGAAAATCATTGCATGATATTAAAACACAACAGGATATATGCTTTGTAGTCAATGACGTCTTACAAAAACTCTAAATTATACACTATAACTATATAGAATAATAATCACCAATATTTTTCTTAAAACAACAAAAATATAGCAAATGTGTAACAATGAACAAAGTGCTTTATATTCAAGAGTTATGCTTCCATCCAAAGTTGCAAATTAAACTGGAATATCACATTAAAGATTTGCAATTAAAGCTCTGTTTGTGTGACATGTGTTGACACTTATTTTAGTATCACTGATATACGGTTACAGGTTTTTATATTTAGAATTTGTATTTAATTTTTTGTATTTTTAATTTTAGTTAAAGTTTAAAAATTTTGTTGTGTGCTTTTGTCATTTTTATTAATTATAGTTTCTATTCATTTTAGTTCAGTTTAAGACATTTTAGTACTTCAAGTTAAGCTTAATAAATTAGAAATATCGCCTTGGCAACGAGCTGAAATCTTTTGTTGTTGTTTTTTTATTTATGTTTTAATTTGATTTCAGATTTTCCAGTAACAAAAAATGTAAAAAAATTTAAGTTTAAAATTTCCCAGAAAGCAAGACTTGATTTCTTCATTATGCATTTAAAGTAAATCTAACTCGATTTAAGAATTTAGATATTTGTATCAGAAGACAAAAAAAAAATACATATATTTTTGCAGTGCATGCAACATTTAATAGCAGAAAGTCTTAAATTAATTAAGGCTTGATGAGTTAAGACCTCAATCTTTAAGACCTTGTAAGATTTATCTTGGCCCAAATTGTGCATAAAAATACAAGGATGGAAATGCTTCGTCTTACAAAAAATATTATTGTGACTAATTGAAATTTTCAAAAATTAAACAATTGCTACAAGTGGAATAAAGGTTCCATTCATTCTGAATTCAAGCTCTTATGATAAAGATCTGAAGATCCTGAAATGTACCTGACTCGTCATTGAAAGAGGTGAAACTAATGAGCATCTGGACGTTGACTTCTCCACAGCCGTTGACCAGCAGTCTGAAGTCCTCCGCCGTCAGGTCCTCCAGAGCGTTCTTTGGAAGCACATCCAGAAGACCCTTGCGCATGGCCTGCAAAACAACACCCTCACTTACACTTCTGCACGGTTCTCATTATTATTGGGAGATTTTAAAAAGCAATGGCACAGATGAGAAAACATGTTCTTTAATCTTTCCTAGAACCGTAAAAGATGGGTTCAATTCTCAGGAAATGCATGCACGGAAAAACTTGGCTTGAATGCAATGGAAGTCGCACTGGATTTGAAAGCATCTGTCAAATGCACAAATGTAAATGAGCATGCAGAAAAAATGCAAGCTGCAAAATAAGGTCCAGAATTTTCCCACCGGTTAATCGACGTGTGACAGTTAGATGAAGTGAGAGAGAAGTGTTTATTAACTTTGAAATATGGATATTTTTCTTACCTAAACGCATGGATACACTACAGGAGGCCTTTATTTACGCCACGGAGCCGCGTGAGGCATGTTTTATTATGGATGCGCGCGCTTTATTTGACGTGTTTTGAACTGTTGAACAGAAACACCCACCCACTGCAATGATAACGCTTGGAAGTGCCAGGACAATTTTTAATATGATTCCGATTGGATTCGTCTGAAAGATTAAAGACATACACACCTAGGATGCCTCGAGGGTGAGTAAATCAGGCTAATTTTGATTTTTGGGTGAACTAACTCTTTAATTGTGGCGTGATAGATCACTGCAGACACCTCAGATCAAGCGAAGCGGCAGCACAAAGTGCTTTCGCTTTACTACTAGTGGGTACTCGCCTGTGCGTAATCCAACACATAGCAAAAGTTTTATATTTGTTCTGGAGCTGATGATTGGAGCACATTGGAGAGCACTCGCCACCAGCTGGACAGGAGTGGGAATTAAAGTTATAAATTACAATAGATCACCATCATAGTGACAGACATCCTTCAGATTTTTCCGTCACTGCTAAAAACAATTCTGTCAATGACGAACCAAAAATGTTCAGTTAACGCAGAGGTTCTCAATTCCAGTCCTCGCGCCCCCCCGCTCTGCATATTTTGCATGTCTCTCTTTGTTTATCGCGTCAGATGTTGTTTCTATTCGAACGTAAGTGCCCTGCGAAGTGGACTTCACAGGATATCCCCGCATGATTCCAGTTCGAAGCGAACGTATATATTCCATTCAAAGGTGCATTGAAGTGCAAGACGTGAATTAAAATGATTTATTTACAGAGGTCCATGATGTCACACTCGTCGTGCGTGACGACATTGCGCAGCGCAAATCCATGAATGAATGTTCGAAATAAAGTAAACTTCAGCGGATTTCCCTGCTCAGAGTAGAGGAGCAATGGACACTTTGAGGGAGCATTGGACCCATGTGTAGGGAGCTATGGACACTGTGTAAGGGAGCAATGCCCAGTGTAGGGAGCAATGGACCCTGTGTAGAGCAAATGGACACTGTGTAGGTCCTGTCAATCGAACACAGTTCATGCACGGAGCGCACTTCTAACAAGCTGATTATCTGAATCAGGTGTGTTAACAAAGAGAGACATGCAAAATATGCAGAGCGGGGGGGCGCGAGGACTGGAATTGAGAACCTCTGAGTTAACGCGACCTCTGGTCCCAGCCCTAGTACACACCGACTATCACAGCAGGCCAGATTAATGTTCCAGATGGTCAAATTGTGGCTCTTTGCACTTCTCTCCTGTATTTTAGATCTCACTCACATGCAGAGGCTGTTCTGCCACCACCAGCATCCGGTGCTCTGCGTATCTCCTCACGTACTCGTACACGTTCAGAGGCGTCACAGGCATGTTGACCCCGCCGGTCAGGAGCTCCACCTGCAGATGCAGCAGGAAACGTTCAGTCGTGTGCACTGACTCCGCTCTAATGCTGACGCAAAGGAGAACGCAGCGTTACCTGTCCAGATCCTTCCTCCTTGCAGAGGTCGATAGCGAAGGCGAGGTCCATCGCTGCAAACACGGCCTCCGCCTCCTCGGTTAGAGAGTGACGGATCAGCTGCCGCAAACTCTCGTACATCACCGGGTCGAAGAACGCAAAGTCGTGCCAGTTAACCTGCAGACGAGAGAACACAAACCTCAGTGAGATTTCTGTGATGAGAACACTATCCAGTCATACAAATTAAACTTACAGTATAAGTATGTAGATTTTAAAAGGGGGAAAAGAAACTTACATTTTTTATAAAATATTTTTTTGTATTCATTTGATTTTTGACAATAGATTAGTATTAAATTATAAATTCATAAAGCAGACAAAAAAACAACATTTTATAAATGCAATTGTTAGATATGCTTTTTATTATTAATATTTAATTATAACATCAAAGGGCAATACAGAAAAAAAAAAATACAATTTAGGAAAAATTCATAGGGCCCTAAAAAATTTAGTTAAACTTGATAAATGGTTACAAAAACAAATGAGCTTTTCAGGGTCCTGTTAAATGTATTTGTCTCTTTTTTTATCTCCGTCTGATTGATATAAATCATGAAACTTAAACTTTGAATAAACAGCTAACTTGGAAAAAATAATTAATTTGGGGGGAAAAGTTCTTAAAAAAAAAAAATTTTTTTTTTTAAACTTAATAAAAAATATATTAAACTGCATAACAAATATGACCTTTTAGGGCCCTGTGAAATCAGTTTTATTTTTCCCTAAATTTTGCTGATTTTATTTTTCAAATTCTGTTTTTCGTTTTAATGGTTAAATTAAATGTTAGTAATCAGAAAGCATGTCAAATTAATTTTGTTTAAGTTTCATGAGTTCAATTAATTAGACATGCTTTTTGATTATTAAAATGTAACGGTTAAAACGGAATCCAGAAAAAAAACATTTAAAATAGGCCCTAAAAATTATTTTAGTTAAATCTTAATAAATTGATGTTAAACAGCATAACAAAAACAACCTTTTTAGAGCCCTATGAAATCAGTTTTATTTTTCCTAAATTATATCAAGGTTCAAGGTTATTTTATTCGTCACATACTCAATTATACAGGAATAATAAAACATCTATATATATAAAATCTAAATCTAATTCTGTTTTATTGTTTTAATAAAATATTACCAATCAAAAAGCATGTCTAATTCATTGTAATCATGAAACGTCATGTTCAATTAATCAGACATGCTTTTACTAAAACTTAGTTTTATTAAGCTTTTATTAAAATGGAATCCAGAAAAAAATAAATTACAATTATTGAACCCAGAAAAATTCTAACAGAATTAGGGAAAAAAGGGCCCAACCACAGTAATATCCTGCAGTGATATGAGGTTAAACCGGTCACTATTACAAAGTGTATTAACATCAGATATTCACCTTCCTGCCGAGCAACACCTTGATGACGTGTCTGTTGAGTGTGATGGGGCAAAGTTCATTCTGTAACAGACACAAGCCAAGTATCCTGCAGGCAGAAGAATCAGGCTTATTGTTAGTTAATATGGATGTAACGATATCAATCTCACGATACGATCTTACTGCGATATTTAAGAAAAAAAGACGACAAAAAGAATTAGGAAAAAATGTGTACATTTTATAGTTAAATTATTATAATCTAATGCACTTTGAGAGTTTAAAATGAAGAACTCCAACCCGTGTTTCTTAACTAAGAAAACTTAAGTCAGAAAAAAGTCAGTGAATTGACTTGTACCTGAACTTTAAAGGGGACTCAACCCTCTTTTTATTTGATATACGGTCTCAGTCTAAAATACATTCACACTGCTGTTTTAGGAAGACAAACTAATTAGAATAGAATAACAATAACAGCAGAAGCCGTGTATTGTAAAACAACTGCACTGTAAAATAAGGGAAAATGTATATTTCATTGCTATATTATTTTTGCTTTACACTACAGTAGGGAAATTACAACTTCTTTCCTAATTGCTACACTTGAAAGAGATATTTTGAATTTGGACTGCATTTAAACCGCTAGCTGTCAGTAATTCATGCTGCACTTTTAAGCTATTAATTAGACAGAAACGGCAGTAGAGCTTTTATTTTGAAGGAGACTCCAGCTTCAGTGAAAACAGGCTTAAAAAGTGTCTCACTACAAGTCTAGTAAAAAAATAAACTGGTGGCCGTTGTGTTCCCAAATGCACGCTAAACTCACAGCACGTGCACTAAACGAGTTCATTGCATTCATTCACTGTGAACAGAGCCGCTCTGAGGTGCGGAAAACACCGGATCACGAAGTGCACGCTTCGCTTTAAAACACAGCTAAAACACTAAAAAATTGTGCTTTTGGTTTAGTTCATGCTTGCAATTCATTGGCCCAAAACAAATATCTTTTAAAAATCACTTTTTGCACAGAAGACCTATCATTTCATATGATGTGACTAGGGGAGTAAATCGGATGGTTCGCATGATTCGATATTGATTCTCATACCAGATACGATATTTGCGATTCCTCAAAATTTTACGAAACGATACAGGAATATATCGATCGATATATCAATATTATCATATTATATACCTATTTTAAATAAACCATCTACATTTTTTATTAACTCACAAATGCAACCAAAATATATAACGAACATAAATCTGGAAAGCTACTATGCTCTTTTCACGATAACCAAATTACAAGCAATCGAAAATACTACAATAGAACAATAAAAGTGCTTTTCAGGTTTTTCCAGCTCAGCTAAAAAATTTTCAGTACGCTACAGAAATGTAATAATCAAATGTAAAATAAGCATAGTCTTCCCTGTATAAATTAATACTTTTTGTGTTACAAAGGTTATTTTCAGGAGCAGCGAGCACTTGTATTTTTTCTTTGACAGCATTATATTTATTATTAGTTTTCTTTCACTGTGAAAGCAGATTTAATATACTGATAACATGCCTTTTTCTCCACTGTTTACGTTAAGAATGGGCTTTTCTTAACCTACTGTTTACAAGGATATTAGCAAAACATTTTGATGTAGTTCTGTCTGTATATTTCCATGCACACAAAGCGGAGGAGAGCTCAATTCGCGCAAGTTGATGCGGCTGTCTGTGTGCGCGCGCTCAGATGTGTGTGCGTGAGCTTCAGATGTGTGTTTTGCGTGAGCTTCAGATGTGTGCGGTGAGCTTCAGATGTGTGTGTGTGCGCGAGCTCAGATGTGTGTGTGTGTCGTGAGCTTCATGTGCGCGTGAGTCATGTGTGCGCGTGACCATGTGTGTGTGTGTGTGCGATCAGATGTGTGTGTGTGTGTGTGTGTGTGTGTGTGTGTGTGTGTGTGTGTGCGTGCGCTTCGATGTGTGTGTGTGTGTGTGTGTGCGTGCGACAATTGCGCTTCAGAATTAAGCTATACACCCCTATATGTGACCACGATAATAGAGACAAGTTTAGCTATCGCGATATCAATAACATCGTTACATCCCTAGTGGTTCAGTCTCACACAGACGCTCCGGTGAACTCGTGTCTCGTACCTGCCGATGTTACGGAAGCAGTTGAGCCTGGCCTCGGTGTTCTTGCCTGGACGGGGCGAGTAAAAACCCCTCTTGCCGGGTTGATAGAACAGAGGAGCGTTATCGTCCCCGTCTTCTGGGTCGTCCAGCTCCATGTCCACCACACTGCGGGTCGAGCCGTGTCTCTTTCGGTTCTCCTGCTGGTGGAATATGGAAATTACAATTACAATCAGAAACCACAGAGCAACTCCAAAACCCAATACAGCCCAAAACGGTTAAATACGCTGAATCTAACCTGATGCAAAGGACCAGAGAAGAGTCTTTAGACACAACATACCTGTGCTTTTTCAGGAGTGTCGAGGAGGCCAAGGTCCAGGATACTGTCAGCGCCATTTTCCCTGTCAGCGAGAAGCTCATTAAATATTCCACTATCAACAAAGAGACGGGTTATTTCACAAAAATATCCAAGTCACCATAAAATCAAATACTAAACAATACAGAAATGCTAAGTAATGCTTTAAACAACAACAGTAATTTAACTAGTTTTTATTATAGTACTGAATTATATATAAAACTATTTTTTTAATAATTTTGTAATATTAATTATAATTAAACCGTTTGATTCTTAAATGTTAAATGTATATAATAATTATTAAATACTATAATAATAATACATCAAAAATGAAATAATTATGTACATAATTAAATGTAGTTTATGTTTGAATTATGTATAATTATAGTATTTAATTTTTTTAAACATTTAACAAAGTACTTTATTTTATTAATATTTAACAATGTAAAAATGTATACAATTAATAGCATTCAATAATTATGTAACTTTAATTAGAAATATCTTATTTAATAATTATTAAATATTATAATGTTGAAAACTAATTACATAATTAATTAAATAAATAAATAGCATAATTATTATAGTATTTAATTATATGCATTTAATATTTCATTTTACTTAACACTATATTCACTAATTAGTAAGAACTAAAATGGTAGATATGCATGTACATAATTATGGAATACTATAATAGTAATTTCATAATTATGTACGCAGTTATTCATGTAATTATTCATGCAATTATTTACATTATGCATGTCTTTTTATTTAGATGCTCCAATATTCATCACAGCGAGGAATTCATATTTGTATGTGTGCATGTCTTTTTTTTTTTTTTTATTTAGATGCTCCAATATTCATCACAGCGAGGAATTCATATTTGTATGTGTGCATGTCTTTTTTTTTTTATTTAGATGCTCCAATATTCATCACAGCGAGGAATTCATATTTGTATGTGTGACGTGTTCTTGATTCACCTTCCGTGAGTTATGAGGAGCTCCATGGCCTCTTCCACACGGGCTCTGAGCGAGTCCTCACTGGCCAGGAGCAGCAGCAGCTGAGCGGGAGACAGCTCCAGCAGCATCCCTGTGATCTTACTGGCAAATGCCTGTAGAGAGAAGCACTCGTTACACACTAAATCAGCTTCTCAAAGACACACGTTCCTGTGATATGAACGCTGATGAACGCTGGTCTGTACCGGCTGCATGGCATGCACTCGTGGGTAAAGTCTCTCTCCTAGAGCTTGTCTGTGAGCTGGCAGCGGCTCCGGTTCATCACTCGGGTTCCCTTCGGATGCAGGTCTGAACGGCCGAGTGTCGATTGACAGCTGTCTCCTGGAGTCCCTGAAAACATTATAATAATCTCTTTCAGGCCATGGTGTGACAAACATAAAACTAGGTGATGTTTGGAAAAAAAAGTTTTTAGAAGATGTTTTTAAATAATATTTTTTTTTACATTTTATATATATTTTAAATAATGGCATCTAAAAAAATACCCCAAACTTAATGATATTGCATAACTTAATTTTTTCAGAAAATACATTAATGAAATATGATCATTTATTTTAAATGTTTATTTTTTAATCCCAATAACATTAATATTACTTAAAACCTATTTTGCCAGAAAATTTATAAAATATGTTGGTACCACTTTACAATAAGGTTAATTAGTTCACATTAGTTAACATGAACTAAGAATGAATAATAATTCTACAGCATTTATTAATCTTAATTTTAGCATTTACTAATGCATTATTAAAATCACGAGTTGTTTGTTAACATTAGCTAATGGACTGTGAATTAACATGAACAACTGTATTTTTATTAACATTAACAAATATGTATAAATAGTGTAATAAATGTATTGTTCATGTTAGTTAATTACAATAATTAACATTAACTAATGTTAACAAATGACAACTTATTGTAAAGTGTTACCAAGATGTTTTTTTTTTAATGTTAAAGTGATTTTTATTTTTTAATTCTCATAAAATTAATATTGCTTAAATTTATTTAGCCAGAAAATAAATGAGTATACCACGAAGGATGATCATTTATTTTACATAATTATATTTTTAATAATGGTATTAAAAAAATATCCATAAAATGAATGTTACTGCTTAAAACATTTTGCCAGAAAACATGCAATTTTAAATAATAAATAAATAATAATAATGCTATTGCTTAAATTTAATTTGCCTGAAAATACTTACATATTTCATAAAAATGATCTTATTTTAAATTTTAAATAATGGTATTTAAAAAAATCCCCATAAAACAAATGCTATTGCTTAAATGTACGTTGGCAGAAATTGCACCATGAATATGATATATATCGCTCAGTAGAGAGGATCAGGTAAAGCCACCTGTCACGGTCTCGTCTGGATGCAGCTCTCAGTCCTCCGCTCCTCCTCTCACGCTCACGGTCTCGGTTCCTCAGCCGCTGCATAAGATCTGCAAACACACAGAAGCATCATGAGCAAACAATTATCAATATGAAACCATTAAAAAAGTCTCCAATGAAATAGCAAGGAGGACTTAAACCAAATCAAAAGGAAATGGACACATACTGCTAGCCTGCATTCCCTTGCTAACACTCTGTACGCAGTCCAGGTTGGGCAGCTTGTCGTTGGAGAGGAAAGCCTGTGCGATAGCCGTGTAAAAGCTCCGCGCCACTCCACTGCCCTCTCCAGGCTCATCCTTGAACGTCACTTTTACGCGGTGCACTGCCATGGGTGTAGTGGTGCAGCGGCGGCCGAAGTGAGCGTTGATCTGGCGCATGGTCTGCTGGATGAGCTGCTCCCGGTCACGGTCCACCTCCAGGGCCAGATCACGTGACTGCAGGTTCCTCAGCTTCTCCATCTCACGCCGGAACTTGGACTCCTTCACCTCGAAACCACCCAGTTCGGTCAGGATCTGCAGCGTTCAAAGCAGAGGTTTATCACTAGTGGTGCTACGGATCACAAAACGACGGATTTTGAGTCATGGATCAGATAGGGCTGGGCGATTTTTTTACCAATTCATTTGAATTTAATGTTTTGCCACGATTTAATTTTTATAAATTGAGGAATCACGATTTGGAATAGAAATATTACCACACATTAGAATTAAACACTGACAATATACCAATGATAACCGTAAAGAGAAAAGAACGATCCAACTGCATGTCGGCACACGTGATTAACGAGTGAAACGCTCATAACACACAGAATGTGCTTCTAGTGTTGATTAAGATGCAGCGCTGGCAGTGGAATAGGAAAAACATGCAAGAAGCTGGGAGTGAACTTCTTTTAACTTTAGCGCAGTGTTTTTAAATGCCGTTTTAATGCATGAAATGCTGCAAGAGACACGAACACAAGTCAAATGCGTCCATGTTTACATAGAAAAAATAATGGAAAAGCAGCGCAATGGAATATAAAACCTGTAAGGAACTACTACTGTATGTCTGATATTTCATGTTTGCATCATGAAAGCTGCTGGTTCATTGTTTTTACAGATTTATAGAACAATTAGTCTACTTGACTCACTTTGAATTTAAATTCACTTTGTTTTAAAGCATTTTCCTTGTATTATTTCTGAACTTATATATTTGTACAAGATAGTTCAAGCATCTTTTCTGCAAAGATATTTAACAAGTGATTTGTTTAACATTTACTTCATGTTGACAACATGTGTGCTGCACTTTACATTAAGTCATTTAGCAGACGCTTTTATCCAAAGTGGATTTATGCAAGTGCTATAACAAGTCTCAGCTTAACGCAGTACACGTAGCAAGGTTTTTTTTATTATATAATAAATAAAAAGATGGCTAGAAAAGAAAAATAACAGAGCAAGCTAGTGTTAGAGGCATTTTTTGCTTTTGCACTTGGAATATAATTTTCTTTAACTAGAGGGTTAATAAAGAAAACGTTACTTGTATCATGTTGTAATTACATTTTCAAGTTGACTAGTTAAAAATAATTTAAAAACGAGAATCTGTCAAACGTTCTAAAAATAAAAAGATCCGAGATTTTTTTTGTGTGCCAAATCGCCCATCCCTAGGATCAGAATTTTTGGGATCAGCAAAAAAATTAAAAATAAATAAAAATAAAACAAGGTTTACTTTTCAGTAAGTAAAAGCTTACTTTAAGTACTTCCAGCAGAACCCCCAGCAGAAACTACTAGCTTAACTAATAAAGTCAGTAATAAAACAAGAACAATTACACAAATTACAAGCATAGATGAATACAAGTTACAAATAATGCTTACTGCATAAGTTAATTACAGATTAATCTTTGTTAAAGCGGTGTTGTTTGATTAGCAGACAGAAGCAAGTGTTTATCGGCTGCTGTCTCTTTAGGACCTAATACTGACACGAATCCGCTTTATTTCTCGGCTGTTTGTGTTCACTTAAGACATAACTGACTGCGTTTACCAGAATACTTGCCAAAACAAGTAGCAAGATAAAACACGTGAAAAGTATAACCTTCCACTCTATGATGGTTAAACTTAACAGTTAACTTGCCGAACCGTGGGGCCTGGTTTGTACGTATCACGGATCCTCTACGATCCGTTGCACCCCTATTTATCACTGGAAATAAAATGCTTACTCTCAAAAGAAACCGCAAAAATGAGCTGTACTTACAGATCCCGGTTCTGCTCCCACGTCCTCCATGAAGACACGGCCGAACAGCTCCAGAGAAAGCCTCCAGCGGCCCAGCAACATATCGTGAGAGATCACCATCCCCATAAAGCTACAGTGTGGACTGGAGGAAACCAACATGTCACAAACAAGTCCTTCGCAGCGGTTTTATTGAATCGGTGAGTGTGTTGACTTACATAAATGTGGGAAGCGGTGGGCCGTCGCTCTCGGTCAAACCAATCTCTGCGAGAAGGCTGCTCTTTAACTGGGCCGCCAGATCGTGAGGCGAAGGGCCTGGTTTGGATGCGTCCATGTCCTGCTCCGCAGCCGGCTGCTCCTCGCCACCCCTCTGCCGAGACTCCATACTCACCACGTTCTTCATGTTCGCCGAATACGACATCTTTGTGGGTAGAATCTGGGATGAAAATTACCCGTAGTAAAATATTGTAAAAAATATTGTTTTATCGCTCCCTGTTGTTGAGAAATGCTCAGAGAAGCATTTCTGACTGCACTGAGAACTTAATTTTATATAATGATTATATAAAAATCTATTTAAAATAAAATTAAAATAACTAATTTTATGTAAAATACAACTAAATATAATAAAACTCAAATAAAAAAGGATAAAAACAAACAAATTAAATGAATAAGATAAAACTGAAATTAAAAGTAATAATTTTTTTTTTTAAATAAATTAACAAAATTATTAAATATTTTTTTGATACATAAAATTATTAAAAAAATATATATAACTTAAAAATAAGTAAAATATATATATGTTTTTTGCTTTTTTAAAAGTTGAATTTAGCGTGCAATGGCACGTAAAATTATTATTTAATTGATAAAATATTAAAATACTTAAAAAACGAAAAATAAAATCAATGGCACATAAAATTATTATTTGTTTGATAAAATATTAAAATACTTAAAAAACAAAAAATAAATCAATGGCACATAAAATTATTATTTGTTTGATAAAATATTAAAATACTTTAAAATCAATGGCACATAAAATTATTATTTGTTTGATAAAATATTAAAATACTTAAAAAACGAAAAAAATTAAATCAATGGCACATAAAATTATTATTTGTTTGATAAAATATAAAATAAAATCAATGGCACATTATTTGTTTGATAAAATATTAAAATACTTAAAAAACGAAAAAATAAAATCAATGGCACATAAAATTATTATTTGTTTGATAAAATATTAAAATACTTAAAAAACGAAAAAATAAAATCAATGGCACATAAAATTATTATTTGTTTGATAAAATATTAAAATACATAAAAACGAAAAAAATAAATTAAACTGCATTAGCTTGTGATAATTTGTCTGACAAAATGTCTTACATTTACAAATTTATTTAAAATCACTTTTTAAAAATGAAGGGCACCAATAATCAGTATTGTAAGCAAAAGTATGTGAGCCACGTTAACCTGCAAACAATTCATGTCCACAGTCAGATCCGGCAGGCCTTTACTGGCCATGTACGACGACGAATACAGACCCTGACTTGGTCGTCCAAACAAGTCCTCTTTCCTGGCATTGGGCTGTGAGATGAAGAAGAACAGCAGTTAAAGATTCAACCGTCTGGAAGGACATCACCTCTAATAGAGGACAGCGCAGGTAAAGCGCATCTCTGACCTGCAGGAGATGCGGCTGGTCAGCCAGAGGAATGGCCTCGGCGAGGGGCACGTCGAAAGGGTTGGGAGGGATGCATCCCAGGAAGGTCATGGAGTCCGAGCGACGGAAAAACGGATGGTGCTGTCCAGTCTCAGCAGGGACCGACTCCTCGTCCTTGTCCTGCAGGGTGGAGCCTGTGAAGTCCAGAGTAGCAAAGCGGTTTGATTGGACAGCAGTAAAGCAGCTCTGCAAACTCCAGAGCCATGCTGCAATGCATCACCATCTGAGCCTGTGAGTTTCACTTCGGCTTGAGAGACTCGTGCACAGTGTGTGCAACTGAAACGACTCCTAAAAGAAATTAAATACTCACTCTGATTGGTGTCCTCATCGTTCTCGTGCTCAGAGTCCTCATTGTCCAGGCCGAGCTCCAGCAGCTCACGATTCCTGAAATAGGATGAAAAAAGTATTTAGAAATCTCACAACAGAGATAAACAGGCAGCTCTGGGCAAGAAGTGCTATTTTAGTATCACAGTTATTATGTTCTTCAATTAGTTTTTATATTATGGGTTTCCATTTACATTTGATCTAGTCATTTTTTAGTACTTGTCATTTTGATTATTATTTTAGTCTACATAGTTTTTAATACATTTTTATTTCAGCTTTAGTTTATTTTAGTACATTAAGTTAAATTTAAATGTGAAATGCTGCCTCTGCAATTAGCAGAAAAAATGTTTTATACCCTATTTCTTTTAATGTTTTATAACCTATAGTGACGCTGCTAAATATACAACATTCAAAAATGAACAAGTAAAAAAATTAAACCAAAAAAACTAAGGCAATAAAATGAGTTTCAAAACTAAATATAAATAAAACAACAAACTGGATAACTTTGTTGGAAACAAAATTATTAACAACGAGAAGTGGGAGTGGTTAGTGTTGATAAATCACTGCTTTAGTATTGAAAAGTTGTGCTAACTTTCAGGATGCTAACTGACAACTACTAGCTTTTTAGAAGTTAATTTCACTAGTTAGTTTTTGAATAAGTCGACCATTGTAAAACAGTTCAAAGAGAAATCTCAAATCAGTGGTTTCCATCGTTAACTAAAGCTTTATCAATTGAAAAAGCTGAAATAAAATAAAACAAATATTCAACAAAAAACTACTATTAAACTTACTAACACTGAAATAAAATCAAAGCTAGAGAAGAGTATATAAAAAGAAAATTCTAAAGCACAAAATAAATAACAAAAATTCTTACAATGAAAGCGAATCCAAATATTTGAAATATAAAAATTAAAATAAATATATATATATACACACATATACATACATACATATACACACACACACTAAAATATCGCTGTCAAATATCATCAAAAAAGCAAAAAAAAAAATAATTAAAACATAATCCACACTAAATGTAACAACTAAAATCACGTGTTTAGGTGCTAATACGGGCAGTTTACCTCTTCCTGTCAATCTGAGTGGTGTCGAGTGTCGTCTGCAGATTCATGGCTTTAATCCAGTAGATGAGGGCCTGGAAGACATACGCCACGTGTTTGAGCGAACACACGTCCAGCACAGGCAGCACGTCTGAATGCTCGTCATTATGGGAACGCATCAGAGACAGAGCGTAGTTCAGGAAGTCTCCTCGAGCCGACATCATCCCCTGACGAGCCGTCAAAAGTGTAGCGGCGCGTCTGGAAAACAGAGAAGACAATTATTTTATGACAGAAGAGTGCTGCAGCCATTACGTGTTTTTGTAGGCAAAACCTGTAAACGAGTTAGCTTCTTAGCACTTGCAGTTAAATCGTCCTGAAGTCTTTCTTTTTTTTATGGGTTTTTGGTTAAAAGCCTGAAATAAGATCGCATAAGTTTTTGTTTAACATAATATATGTATACCGTGTTTATTTATTATGTATATATAAATACTCACACATACAGTATATACTTTGAAAATATTTACATGTATATACATTTATATTCTTATATTATAAATAAACATTTAATATATTAACAATATTTTTCTTAAATGTATACATGCATGTGTTTGCATTATATATACACATAATAAATACACACAGTAATAACACATTTTGGATGCGATTAATCGCGATTGTTTGAAAGCACTAATTCTTATACAAAGTACTTCACATAAAAATAAAAAGCCTAAATAAAGTTAAAGCAAATTTTTTTTTAAATTAAAACTAAAAAACTAAAACAAAACCGAAATCTAAAAAAAAACTTAAAAAAAAAAAACAAACTAAATAAAACTAAAGTAAAAAAAAAATTTGAAACCAAATGAGACAAAAAACTAAAAATGTAAAATAAATTAAAAGAAAAACGTGAAAAACCAAATGAAACCAATAAAGCTGAAACTTAAGAATAAAAAAATAACTAAAACATATATTTATTTTTTTTAAATGTCTGCGGGTGCTAACAAGTGACTAAATGGCACTTCAGAGGTTAAGGACATTAAATGTGATTACACCAAACAGGTAAACTCATCTACTCACTAGTCGCTTTCACAGCTTGTTTATAAAAAGTTGCTTCAGCCGATAGTATTCAGGTTTCACAATGTATCAAATTGGTTAATTTGTAAAGATTATCATGAACAAAACGTGTAAGAATAAAACTGTTTATTTTCTGCAATATTCCAATGGAAAATTCCTATTGGGTTTTTGTTGAGGGAACCACAGAAATGAGAAGCCCAAGGTTAATTTAACTGCTCGGACGTCTTACCTTCGGCCTTCAAGTGTGCGGAGACTGGCCTCCTCTCGCGCCGTCATGCGCTCCCTGCGGCCTGCGTGCTGTGAAGCGTGCAGCGGGTGGCTCGGGTGACCAGGATCCCCGGCTGAGGACAGAGCGGAGCCGTAACGTAGCTGCGCTTCAGTGGAATCCATGATGGACACCATCCAGTTCCAGGTGGGGATCAACTTGTCCTCCACAAAGTTCTGCAAAACAGACATTAACCAAACTTGTTCCAGTGACAGAAAAATCTGAAGGCTGTCCATCACTTTGACAGATTACACTGGGGCCTTTCGCACTGCTGCAGTTCCAGAACTAAAAGTACAGTACTGGGACGATTTTGCACGAACTATTTCCCAGTACCATTTAAAAGGTTGCATTCGCACCGACAGTGGGTACTGAGAAGTGACGTAAGCTGGTCAACAGCGACATCATTTTATGCGGCGTTTAACAACGTAAACAAAGAACATCAAGCGATTAAAAGAACGGAAAGGAGGACTGAGAATCTCCAATGACAATTTGCAGTGTTACTTTCATTGAGGCTGATAGAAGCACAAAACGCCGTAGTCGAAGTCTTCAGGTAAATGCCGTTAATAAATGCTCTCAGTATGATACAATGTTTAAAAAGTGTTTTAAATCGTAGCGTAGCATGATGACAAAACTGAGAGACTTAGGAGGAGCATCAGGCTCCTAAACTCAACATTCAAGTGTCCATTTAACAATCAGTAAGATATTCACTATCCTCCACCATCCATATAGCTGCTATGTATATACCCTGTACAACCTGTTTGCACATTCTTGCTTATATTCTTATTTATTAAGACTACAGTATACGGTCCTGCACATTTTATTTTATTATTTTTTTCCATACCTATATTTATGTATATTCTCTTGCGTTTGTATTCCATAGCGGCTGACTTTCTTCACTGCTGAGTGTATGAGACGAATAAAATCACTACCGGCGCATCACCACCACGGGTGTGCATTATTTTTCTAATAATTCAACGACTCGTCATCAATTATTCCTTACTTAATGCATACCGGCCAGCCAATCAGGATCGAGTATTCAGACAGATCATGGTCTAATTTGCATAACAGTCTGATTCTGTTCAGGTAAAGACCGAACGGCTCACCTGCAGATTGACGGCGTCCTGATAGGTGAGTTTGATGGCAGCGGGGTACTGCGAGTAGACCAGGTGGTTGTATTTGGGTATGAGGCTCATGAGGTCGGAGATCTGGCGGATGACGATGCTGTAGGCTCGAGCCAGGCTGCTGGCGGACGTCAGGTAGCTGCTGGAGTTACTGGCCTCCAGGGCTGCGGCGGCGGCGGCTGCGCTCGTGCTGATGGCGCTGCTCCGTCGCAGGTTTGAAGGATCGATGTAGATGAGGCCCGTGGAGCTCGCTGAGGACACATCACAATTATTGCCACTAATAATTAAGTTCTGCTTTTTATCAACTGAAACATGCAGTAAATTATGGTGCGTTCAAGTCCACCTGGGAAGTGTGAATATAAGTTCTGTTTTTATCAACTGAAACATGCAGTAAATTATGGTGCGTTCAAGTCCACCTGGGAAGTGTGTATTTATGGGTTTTGAAGATGGCAAATTGTCAATATTCAGTTACATATTTATGAAAAAAATCAGTATCACCATTGTCAATATTAACCAAAACTAACTTTACTTAAAATAATATAAAATTATGAACAAATAAATAATATATGACAATTAAAATTTTAGGGTGAACTATCCCTTTAAATTTAAGATGACGTACTAAAATATCTAAAAACTAAAATAAGTACTAAAACATGTAATCAAAAATATTAAATAATACACATTTATTACTAAACAAATGAAAAATCATTTAATACTAAAATAACACTAAAAAGGATGAAAAATAGCTCCTTTAATCTACTGAATGCACATCAGGCGTGTTTTTTCTACAAAATGTATAATATAAAAAACGATTTTTTTAACTCTACTTCTACAAAATAAAACAATACATCCTGTCATATGAATGTACAATGCACTGTCATATTCTGTGCATGCAACTTAGTTAGATTTTATAAAAAAAATTAAAAAATCAAATTTAACATCAATTCAGAATACTGTATTTATTACATCCACCATGTTTCACACTATAGCTACTTTGTGGTGTTCATGTGAACTTCATATTCTCTTAAAAACTTAGTTATCATTTATGTAAAAAAATCATATTCCAAAGCGACAATACAATGCAATTATCGTCAAGTATGCAACACGTGTGGAAAAGCACTCGTTTGTATTTGTGCTGAATGAGAGGTAGTTTGTTTGTATAAAGTGTTTCCCACAAGCCAGAAGTTTTAGTTTCATTTTAAATTAATTAATTTAGGTTTGGTGTTTATAATAAATGTTTAATATCGAATGCCACTATAATTTATGTTTGTTTTCTGAATATCATCATTACATTTGTTTTGTGTGGAGTGAGGGCAACTAAAATGCAGGGTAATAGTGTTTAAAATGTTTCCCACAAGCCAGAATTAATTTAGGTTTGGTGTTTATAATAAATGTTTAATATCGAATGCCACTATAATTTATGTTTGTTTTCTGAATATCATCATTACATTCAAATGTTTTGTTGTGGAGTGAGGGCAACTAAAATGCAGGGTCATAGTGTTTATAATGTTTGTGTGCGTTTGATTTTATTTACCATATTTCTGAATGCAATCTTAAAATGTACACTAATAGGACATGTTTTTTTTTCTGGATGACATAAAAATGAGCTTGTTTGCTATCCACCAATTTTGTGATACATTTTGGAAAATAAAAATGCATAAAAAACACATTTCGAATAAACATGTGCACTTGTGCAATTGATTACATTTTTTATCCGTTAAGAAAAATTGTGCTTCATCGAATAAATTCCACCATGTGCATTGAAAAAGACGTGACTTTTGCGCTATGAGAAGGAATAACTTGACTAAGCAGCGAACTGATCTCGTTCACAGCATCTATATGATGTTATGGTCATTCTGAAATGCCTGAGGAAAGTCTGTCAAAGTATTTCTGTAGAATTACAGTCTTGCATGACTGCGTTCCCAAACAGCTGATATCCATCTCCGAAAGCAATGACCGCCGAAAGCAATGACCGCATTTATATGAAAATGATTATAGTTCTCTCTGAGGCGCTTCTCCTAGCTTTCTTAGAGATGTTTAGTGCCAGATTTTATTTTCTTTGACTTGTTGGATGGAAACGGTGCTTTATTTGCAAATGTTTTATGCAATATTCCAGTTTTGCGCATAAGTTAAATTTGCATCTTTGGATGGAAACAGCTATAGTCAGGAGTGACTTGTTTGGGGATTTTTGTTTTGGCCATGTGGTGGGAGATACTGACCAGCAGGTGTGGATGAGCTGGACGGGGCGCCGCCGGCGGTGCGCTGGCTGGGTGTTGTGCGAACAGCCCACTGCATGGACCGCGGCGCCTGGGCCGCACTGTTAGCATGCGCTGAGCCCGTGGTTCTCTCCAGAGGCTCGTCCAACAGGAAAGTCTCCTGATCCACATCGTCACTCTGACTGCTGCTGCTGTCCGAGTCACTGGAGTCATTCGACTGGGAGTCGTCCTCGGAGAAGAAAGCAGGAACGCTGCTGGCACCTTCAGGAAAAAACAGAGTGGAAGATTATACTAAAATGCACATCACAACACACACAATTTATTTTTACGTTATGGTTTAAAAGGTGAAGAGTTTGTTTTTCTGCACCATAGTGGCATCAAACAGAATTACAACCGTTGGTTTGAGTGACACGTGCTGAACCAATGGCGGGAGTTTTGGGCGGGGCTACCAGTTTGTTACAAACAGCGTTACAAAAATGTTTGAAAATGTATTATTTGCAATTCTATTTGATGACACTCCAGATATAGGAATGAAACATTTTAGTCCCTCTTTGTTCTCCACTGTTTGATTTTTTTCCTTTTGTTTTTCCACAACATCAGGCAAAGTTTCTTTCCTCAGGCAATCTACCTCATGAACGGTTCAATATTCTCTCATTGTGCAATAAGAATATGTGCTTATAACCTTATACTCATCACCTTACATCCTAGTACATACCAACAACTATTTATTTATTCATATTCTATTTTATTTATAGCACACCTGTACATTTCTATTCTGTGGTTTATTTATATTTATACATAAGTGTATGTTATTGTCTGTGTGTTGTTGTTGTCTCTGTGTACTGGAAGCTTGTGACACTAAAACTAATTCCTTGTAGATGCAAACACTTGGCAATAAAACTCTTTCTGACTTCTGACAAAGCATCTGCCAGCGAAAAAATGCTTTTTGGATAACTCCGGTACATTCACATTTATCTGAATGTTGATTAATGAGCAAGTCCTTTAAATAAATAAGAAAAAAAAAAAATCTAATTTGGGAAAAATAATCAAATAAATAAATCTAGATTTAGATACATTACTTAGACTAGTATAGACTAGGTCAGGGGCCGGCAACCTTTTCGGCATGACGTGCCATTTTTCAGGTTAACCACTGTGCCAATATATTAAAACCGTTCAATCTTAATTAACACACACCACTCGCACACAGAGATTGGAAATCACATTCAGAAGCTCATTAACTTCTTGTCAGTGCTGCCACGCGACTTTTATTAATCGATACTGAATCGCTAATTTATATTTCTCAGCAATGAGGGGCAAAATTGCTGTATTTTAAGTAACTAAACTCAGCTTCATTGTTTGTAGAGAGAGATGGACGCTTACAATTCTCACATCTCTCTCTCTCTTTCTCTCAAAATGGCGATATTTGAGAAAAAATTCAAGTAGTCTGCATCACTGGATATAATGTGCATCTGTGATCTTTGCATCTTTGATTTGATTGGCCATCTCAGTCATTTTAAAATTGACGAGCGCTCGCTGAGGCTTTGATCTGAAGCACCTATGTGCAGCGATCACGCGCACCTCTGTAGACTAGCGCAAGTTAATTCTAACACTTCAATAGTATTTATAGCTCCTAACAGACTGTGCGACTAGGAGACGTTATTACATCAAAGTGTACGTCAGCATGCAGTTTTCCCTATTGCTCACGTGCCAGCGATAATTCCTCTGCGTGCCGCTGTTGGCACGCGTACCGCAGGTTGCCGACCCCTGGACTAGGTAGTCTGTAATTTCTGCCAATAGTAGATAAACAAAGGCTTCTGATTTGATAGGAAAAATTAAAAATAGACAGTTTGACCCACTAAATATAATTCTACAGGTGTTACATGGACCAAAAATAAAACAAAATGCATTTATAGTTTTTATCTGAAGCCATTAAAGCTTCCGTACGCTCAGTAGGTTATGTGGAGAGCAAAACAAAATAAGAGAGAGCAGCACAATTACAGTAATTGCTGCTATTCTGATAAAGTGACGTACCTGCTTCAGATCCAGCGGTGGCGGCGGTCACTACGCTCCTGCGGCCGCTGGCGTTGTCTTGATTGCTATGATTGCTCTCGCTGTCACTCTCGGTCTCAGCAGCAGCCAATAAATCCAGCTCCATGTCGCTCCCTGTAAGAAAAACGATTAGCAATTATTTGTGACCTCAGCCTCATTAAGGTCAGGAAGCACCAGTGTTTCGAACACATTTGAGCTTTTTTAGTAATACAAAAATTCTGAATAGCGCAGCAGGAAGTGCACTGCCATGTAGGGCTGGGCAATATGGGCAAAATATTACAGTATTTATTTTCCATATCATTCGATATTGATATTATCATGATATTCATTTGATACCATTAATGGGAAGACAATACATCTCTTATGTTTGTTAGACGTGAAGAATGAATGTAATCATAACTTGTGTTTACACATGAACTCCAGAGATGTTAACTTTATTAAGAGTTAAACCCCCCCCCCCACAAATTCTGTTTCCCTTTTATTTTTTGGTAACACTTTACAATAAGGTGTCATTTGTTAACATTAGTTAATGTATTAACTAACATATACGAACAATGATCAACACATTTATTACACTATTTATTCATCTTTGTAAATGTTAGTTAATAAAAATACAGTTGTTCAATATTAGTTTGTTAATTCACCGTGCATTAACTAATGTTAACAAGCACAACTCGTGATTTTAATAATGCATTTTATTGAAATTAACTAAGATTAATAAATGCTGTAGAAATATTGTTCAATCTTAGTTCATGTTAACTAATGAACCTTATTGTAAAGGGTTACCTTTTTCATATTATTATTTAGCAAAAATGTATTATCAACAATTGTGTAATTGCATTAATAACAATTATAATCTTTTAAAATGCAATCAAATTAAAATATAACAATTAACAACACAAACTCAGATTTTATTTATTTTTGGTGAAATAAGCTGCTGCACAACAGAACTTGTAAATTAAATCATGGATAAAAATATCTTGGTTGCATGATATTCCTTATTTTTAAAGCGAGGAGGACTACATTTAACTATTAAAAAGGTCATATTATTCATGTCACATTTTCTTCAAGTTAAACCTAACTTTTATTTTGGTGGTTTGTTCTTAAAAGCTTTAATTTTTCCAGATAAATATTGATTTAGCACTCAGCCATAATGATTTTCTAAGAATGTAAATAACACCTTATGAGATGAAACTAATTTCTGTGTCTCATTTGCGAGTCCTGTTAAGCGTACAGTGTCTGTGTTTACCATCTTCATCGTGCTCATCATGCTGCCCTTCAGCCTCTGCGATCTCCTCGCCCTGCTCCTCCTGGTCATCATGGTGATCCTCCTCACCTGCAACGCCCTCCACAACCTCCACCTGAGCGAGTGAACAGCCAGGGAGCATTTAGAGAGAGAGAGAGCTTCAGGCAAAACAAACAAGCTTTAAAACAATACAGCATCGCACCTCTTCTACGTCAGCAGAAACTATATCATCCTGCTCCTCGTCGCGGCCACGGGCCGTCTGGGACTGGCTGCTGCGGCGGGGCTGAGGGTTCCTGATGATGTAAGAAGAGGCCGACTGACTGGAGCTGAGACGCACAAGACGGCAGACAACACCAGCATTAATGACCACTTCAATGAGATCTATCAGAGTGCTCTGCGATAGCTTCAGTGTATTCTTAATCTACAATAATGGCTCTCAATCCAGTGGCCTCAGCAAACCTCCAAGGTGGTGATATGAAGACTTCAAATGTTTTTTAAATACGCTTTAAAATAACTTAACCCTTTAAGACCTAAGGGTAAAATAGGTCATTTGCACATTTTGTTTATTTGATTGCATAAATCTAACACAATGTGCTATTTTCAAGTGCAAGGAGGCATTTTTGTGCAAACGGCTTTCAAAATAGTACAGTTATTGACCATTAATGTTGTGTGGGGAGTTTATAAACAATTTAATTAGTAAAAAAAAAAAAACGGGAATACATAGATTTGTTTAGAGAAGAAAAAAAAGAACAATCATGATCAAGATAATCCAACCCTTCTTACTTCAAAATCCAACTATATTACATATATACACAAGTATTTTTGTAACACTGGGGTTGCATGGTTTTCATTCAGGAGGCTTTTTTGCTCATACACACACATTTACAAGCACGGACTCATTATAGCGATGCACACACCACATGTGTACAAGTCTCACTGAGCCTGCTCCCAGGTCTCATCAAAATTCATCCCAATTACCTCGTGCTATTTACTACTCCATCGCCATGTTTTAGTTAGTTGTATTTATTACTTTATACAATCCAAAACTCCATGCTCCCTATCGCTCCATTCAAATTCTTCCTTCCCGCTCTCCCGTAAATCTGCTGTCATGTGCTGATGGAGCGCAAGAAATTACCGTAATAAGCCATATATTGCTGAAAAGCGCATGTTGTCTGCTGTCAGGAGAAATTAGTATTTTTTTTTTGATAGTGCAAACCGTTGAAGAGTTATGGTAACATGAATACAACTTGGTTTGATGAGTCGGTGTCGACACAGCCGGTTTAAAATGGTTAAATAATAAATAAAAAAATATTTTAATTCACCTCCTCAAGACAGAAATACCATTGTCTTGAAAAATACGGATATATAAGACCTACTTTTAACCTAAAAAGCCTTTAAAAAGTGATTTATAAACCTGAAGACTCATGTAAATAAATTAATACATTTTTTAATTATACATTTTTCTAGTCACGCCAAGCTATAAAATATTTTATAGAGTAAAAAAAAATTCTGTAGTTTTAATTGTGGGGGGCAAAATAAAATAATGCAATATAATAATGATTTAGAGATGAAAAAACTCTTTAGATTGGAGAACTATAATTTTTTTAGTTACGCTGAGCCCTAAAATATTTTAATTGGGTAAAATATTGAGTCAATTATTTATTTATTTTTTTAAAAATCCTTCTTTAAATGTTTATCCAGTAACAGCACAAATGACTGAAAACATCATGTAAATTCACTGGCTAAAAAGAGAAGAAGCCCTGAAGAAGATTCTGCTCTTGTGTAAGGTGTATAATTATTTTAGTTACAAATTTTAATCTACTGACTCAATTTCTGTCCGTTAGAGATCGATGTGACTGTAGCAGATGTACCAGAGGAAACCTAATAGTCTACATGGGAGGCTTGGAGTCAAAAACGTTGAAAACCACCGAGATTCAGGAAGCTACAGGTGGATTTCCGGTCGACTGAAGCGTCACTCACCTGCTGGACTGATCCGGGGAGGGTCGTGGTGGCAGGGGCTCCACAGAGAAGAGCTCCTCGCTGCCCTGTACGGCGTCGATGCTGGTACTGGCCAGAGTGAAGGGCGCTGTAGGCCGAGCGATGCCCATCCGCACCGGCACGATCAGGGACTCGGCCACATTGCAGAGCTCTTCCACTGCGTACGGCAACAGAGCCTGGAAAACACGCCTGCACTTCCCGATGGGCTGCGGGATGAAGTTACTGAAGGAAAAACAAAAGAGAGAATGTAAGCATGAGCAATGTGATTATTATCCTTAAGAAGAGTCAATATATTCTTATCTCTGGCATATGAAATAATACAAATATTTTAAATGGAACCGTTTACTAAACCTTTAGACAAAATATAAATATATAAGTTCAATATAATAAGTATAAAATGAATATAATAGGTTATATATTAATTATATAATTACAATTGTAATGTTATATAATGCACCAAATGAGAGGGGTCTCTGTATAGGTTACAGCATTGGTTGATTTTGTTTCCCACCAGGAGATTTATTTATTTAATAAAAATGTAGATATACCTGAAATATTTACAAATTAATCAATATCAAAACACATTGTAGGATATTGTATACCGTGAATTTTCTGAGAATATCATCATACCATGAAAATCTCTTAACGTTAACAACCATGTGAAAAACAGGATTTTCAGAAAACAAATTATTTTGATCATTTATAAGCCTTAGAAACTTGCATATCATAGGCTTTATATAAACAAGTGTCGCTAGAAGTCGCTTTGGATAAAAGTGTCTGCTAAATGCATAAATCTAAACTGTAAATATAAATCATTAGTTACTACATTACTATACATGTCTGTCTTTCTTCAGAAAAAAATATTAGCAAAATAAAAAATTGGGCCGGGGGACCTCTGGTCGAGTTGACACGGAATGACCCATAAAGCGTTCACATTTCGCTTTTAAACTCAACATTTTACAAAATGCTCACGAAAGCCATTTCTATTCACATAAGCATGACTGCACATACTTTTTCTTCTTGGAGGACGCCATCTCCACACTGAGGATGACAAACACTCGGGCCACAGAGCGCAGGAACCTGCGCGTGACATTGATGGCCTCCTCCCTGCGGCCGGGAGTGTATTTATTCTGCAGCTCCTTCACCAGGGTCCCCAACAGCGTGTCAATAAACTGGAGAGCAACAAGAGCAAGAGGAGACCGTTAGCAAAACTGCTGCTATTACACGAAAAAAAAATCATGTAGCTATAAATAGATTTCAAAAAATGTCATTATAAACTAATCAAGGTGAACTAAAAAAAGAAACATGCAAAATCATGGATGTAAAAGCACAACTGCAGTTTCTTCGACTTACAGTGATGTCTGGTGCACACTTGACGATGAGGCAATGTGTGAAACAGTCCAGCCTGATGGTGCCGCTCTGCTGGTTCAGGTACATCTGCTCTTCTGGCAAAAGGGGAGCGATTCTGCTGCTGGCACTTAGTCTGAAACAATACCACACGTCATGTCAGCAAAAACGTATTGAAAGCTGAATCTGTACGATGAAATTAGCCAATGTTCTACTCACGGGTCTTTGTTTTCCTGAGAGCCGAACATTATCATGGATTTCAGCGCGTTCCAGTCCTGCAACACGCGCTCGAGAGCCAGCTGGGCGAAGCGAGGAGGCTCCAGGTCATGATCCGGCATATCTGAGTCTGAGAGAAAGACAGACACACATTAAAGAACACAAAACACAACTCTCCATACATTCACTAGTCAATAATGCACTATGAACATGTTAAGAAATGAAATACGCGTCTTCAAGATATTTCTCCAAGTTTAAAGCATTACAATCACAGTTTCATGTTGACCCTAGGAATCCAGGCGTCAGATTTATAAAACATTCTTCAGAATAAAAACTGCTATTTTGCTACTTCAGAGTATTTTGTGTTCCCCCAAAAAATCTTTTCTCTTCTCACGATTTTCTAAGAATCTTAAAAAATGATCTTAAATAACCTCCTAAATTTAGGATAATCTCCAACTTGTCTTAAATCCAAAAAGTACAATTTTTTTTTTATTGTATATATAGTTTGATTAATTATTGTAATTAAGCATTACAACATAACACTACATATACATTTTACTACCCAGAATGTGCACAATTACTCTGAAGTGAGACCAATGATTGATAATGTAAACAATGATTATTCATAATGATTATGCATGACACTTAACCGAATTTAAAATTCAGTAACAATACAAAAACAAGAAATAGGGGGAGAAAAACAACAAAGCCTATAATTGTGACCCTCTCTGTGAAAACCCAGCTAAAGTCGCACAATTTTTTTGTGATTTATACCATACTTTCATATGGTAAAGAACATTGTGAAAATTTAACTTTCATATCTTTCAAATTGACTGAGTAAGGCCATGTCAAAGATCGAAATTATAGTGAAATTAATGGTTGAAATCCAACTTTGATGCTTGTTATCTTATAATTAAATTGAGACTTTAGCCTGGATTTAGGTCACAATTAGGGTCACGATTTTCTTCTTAAGAAAATATTTAATAACTTTCAAGAATTGCACTTAAAATAAGTTAAGAATGTTTGTAAGAAATGTCTTTACTTCTTAAGATTTTTGTGAATCCGGCCCTAGTCAAAGACACACCTTCAGCGCTGGCGGCCTTCCGGTTTCTGTCCTCTCGTATACGAGGTGGTCGATACTGACAATGCTCCACGCTCTGCCTTGCAACAGTCTGCACCAGGAACAGCAAGATGTGCTCTCCCCTGCCAAACACAAACAGAGACAGGACTGGATGTTGCCCCGATGACCCCATAATATGGTTTGACAACAGAAAGCTGGAGGAGGACGTACAGTACTCATTCCTTGAACATACCTGCTGTTAGGAGTGGTAACTAGATTAGTGGTGGTCAGCAGCCTGTAGAGCAGATCTAAACGAGCTGCTTTCTGGCCCGCGATGAGGGTCTTGCATTTACACTTCTCCCAGCAGTCACAGTATGCAGTGGGAGACGTTCGCTTCAGTCTGGAGATGAACCAAGAGAGATTACAGTACCTAGTGATCTACCTTGCTGTCTTCTAGGGATTATAATAGCTGAAACATAACCCCATAAGTCATCGTTTTGGAAACAAAGTTCAGTGCCAACATGTTGCTAAGCTAAAAGCACAGTACTCAATATAAGCAAAGTATAAAAATACATGCAGTCCACAGTTCAGCAGTTGTTTCTCTACATTTCAGTATTTTTGAAAAGTACAGTTTTCAGTATTAAATCAACATTGAGCTTGCATCGTGTCATCTTGATTTTTTTATGCAAAGCTTGATGCAAATCAGTGTTATTTTTGTATTATTTATTCTACTAAGTATTTACATTTTAATTAGCTTTTATTTTTATAGTATATAATTTATAGTTTTTATAGTTTAGAAATAAAACAGATTTTATTTCAGTTAGTTGTCAAGACAAGATTTCTAATTTTAATTTTTTCATTAAATATTTACATTTTCTTTCAGCTTTATTTCAATTAATAAACGATTTGTAATAGTTTTGTTTTAGTCACAATGCTTTGAAGGATTTTGCTCTTCCAGAAGGATGCATGTGGTGATGCAGAAAATTAGGTGTCAAGTTCAAATGATTTTATAGCAGGCGCTAGGGTTGGGCGATGTCTACCAAATTGGAAAAATCGTGATGGACGATGACATGTTAGGGGTGTGACGACATCATATACCTCTGGTAAAATGAGAGCACGCATTCGAAAGGTTTTAGTGCCCTGCATATTAGTAGCGGGATGCCTGCAATTTATATGCCAGTTATATAATTGCTTAAATTGCAAGAGAAAGGTTATCACGATGCCGACTCAAAATCGTGATGTCTATCAGTAGAGATCGACCGATATATCGGTTTACGATATTATTTTACCCGGATATCTGATATAATACACAATTATACAGAGTATTGAAAATTACACACTGGAGCAGTGGACACACACACAAGCAGTGGAGAGCACGTTCATTCCAGCACGACCACCGCATGTAACTTTATACAAGATTCACTCGTTTGAAACAGTTACTATAGTCCCAAGCGATGCAGTTTGAGTATAGTTCTGTGTAAATAGATAAAGTCAGCAGTTTTCCTAGAATGACAAAAACATTCCAGTTAAGAAATGCAATAAAATACGATGTTTTGTTTGTTATAGCTTATTTCAATATTCCAGAGAATATTATTCAGTGAATTATTCTTACTCTTTAGTCTATTAAACAGCGTTTAAACCTAAAACTGTAGTTTATAATATGACTTCTGTCCTTTATTTTCTCCATTTGAAAAGAAAGCTTATTGTTAATATCAGTGTTGCTGATGATGCTTTTTATAAATAAAAATTGTTGTAATTTGAAGAACATGGTTAATTTTAGTTTTTTGTTGTTGTTAAGATGACTGAAAGAGGAAAAACCAAAGTGAAGAATGGACTTCACTCTGTTACTTTATAACAGTAAATAAATATCGGTTCTGCATATCGGTTATTGGGCACATAAACGTACAAATAATCGGTATCGGATCGGTCGATCACTATCTATCAGCCATCGTCGATGGCATCGTTTATTGGCCCAACCCTGGCAGGCGCACTCACTTGCAGTCGTGACCCTTGTGACAAACTCTGGCGCATTCAGTGCAGCAGCACAGAGACTCCAGCAGACCGCATGTTCTGCACTCGAAGATGTCCTGCAAACAGACAAGTTCAGTTAATCACACCGTGCCATTCTACAAAACCATCTCGCTCAGCGCTTCTCAACACTTTATGTAAAGAATAAATATCTTTAAAACTATTTAATGCAAAAAAAAAGCAAGCTTTCATTTTCTTTATGAATACTATTATACACTGTGAAAATCTGAACAATGTATTTGACTGGAGTGTGTACCTGGTTGATGTGTTCAGCTCCAGTCCAGGTGAAGCTGCAGGTATCGTTACAGCACAGGACGTAGAGGGGAGAGTCATCTGGGTTTGTTCCTGAAGGACAGATCATCTCCATGAACACAGACGCTGCATCCTCTTTCTCTCCAAGACCCGGTTCACCTAAACCATATATGAGACCCAGATAACATTCATAGACAAAAAAGGCATCTAAACATTTCGAAACATGACAAATGCATCTCAACAAGTTAAACCAAGGTTATTATAGTTAACTAAACCCATTAAAAATATTTGTTACTTGAAATAAAAATTGTAAGTCGCTTTGGATAAAAGCGTCTGCAAAATGACTAAATGTAAAAATGTTCACTGAAATTAAATAAAACATTGAAACCATTTTCATTTAGTTTAACTTGAAGTACTAAAATAAAACAAAAATAAGTAGACAAAAAAACTAACATGAAAAAAATTCAATTAAAAAAAACTATAGACTATAGAAATTTTGCAAAAACCAGAAAAGACAAAACTCCAAAATTCAAATAAAAAACATAAACTGAAATAAATATTTAAAAAAATGTAAATGTCATTTTTGTTTTTAACTTGTAACTTGACTAAATGCTACAATAAAAACTATAGACAAAAAAACGACTACATGAATAAAAACTATAGACAAAAAAACGACTACATGACAATAAAAACTATAAAAAAACGACTATAGACAAAAAAACGACTAAATGACAAACTACTAAAAAAAACTACAATAAAAACTATAAAAACGAAATGACAAACAAATACTAAAATTAAAACTACAATAAAAACTATAGACAAAAAAACGACTACATGACTATAAAAAACGAACATGACAATAAAAACTATAAAAACGGATACTACATGAAAACTACAATAAAAACTATAACATGAAATACTAAAATTAAAACTACAATAAAAACTATACTACATGACAAACTATAATACTAAAAAACTATAAAAAATAGACAAAAAAACTAAATGACAATAAAAACTATAGACAAAAAACGACTACATGACAAACTTTAAATACTAAAATTAAAACTACAATAAAAACTATAGACAAAAAAACGACTAATGACAAACTTAATAAAAATTAAAACTACAATAAAAACTATAGACAAAAAAACGACTAAATGTATATTAAAAAAAAAAAAAAAAACCTTAAATGCTATATTATTAATTTGCAGCCATAGTCACCTTTAGCAATTGTCTGTGCTGCTTCTAAAACAGTAATGGCTGCTGGGTAAGCTCTCCCGCTCACCGCCAGCATGAACGGAGTCATTCCACGAGCATCCCTATCAAACAACAGCAAAACAAACACTCAAGGACTGCTAAAGAGAGGCTGGCCGTCATCTAGAGCAGCAGGAGCGTGACGTACTTGGCAGAGAGCAGCTCTCGTAAGTGAGGTCGCAGGACGACGCTGTCACACATTAGCTTCAGTATCAGCTGTGCGTTGGCCTTGCGGTCTTTAGATTCCACTAGTGATTGTTCAGAAGATGGTCCTTGAGAAGACATGGGAAATACTGAAAACATGCTACAAGAGAGTTTTATAAATGACAGCAGAGAGCAGTGGTTCTCAACTGGAGGGAGTGTGACCGAAAAACAGGTGCATTCATATTCAAACAGGTATATGCATGTATATTCTAATTTAGGGTTATTTTCATTAACTGAAACTACAACTTAGTTGTAGTTTTTAATTATATTTTTGTTACTTGAAATAAATTAAACACTAAATGAAATAAATATAAAAATATTTTAATATATTTTTTTACTTATTTTAAGTAGTTTTGCCAAGGTAACATTTCCATTTAAACGTAACTTGAAATTATTAAAATAACTTAAAAAAAAAATAAATAAATACTATATAGTCATATTTAAAAAAAAATAATAAGACAAAACATTACTACAACTTTAACTAAAATTAAAGTAAAATCTAAATATTAAAACAAAATCTAATAATGCAATATCAATTATACTAAAATAGCACTATTCTGATTCGGTCACCATTGATGTCCAAAGCAAAACCAGTTGAGAACCACTGGCGCAGAGTGTCCTTTGGGAGGCTGGTTCACATACCTGGGATGGTGGAAGTGCTGGGTCCCTGGTTAGTGCCCGTGGAAGCAGTGGTAAGGGAGCCCACTGCAGGGGCCAAGATGAAATCAATGTCACCATCTAGCGGAGAAGATGGTTATGTAAGACATCAGGCTATCACATGCATGCAATACATCTGTTATGCCCCAAAAACTGCTGAACTCACCAGGGTCCATTGGTGGAGGGTCTGGTACCCAGCTGGGAGGTGCAATAGGGGGTGAAACGGGGTCTTGGTGGTCACTGGAGGAAGGGCCGGATTCGTGGCGGCCCAAACCTGCAGCACGGAGGGAGCGTCTCATCATCTCCCTCAAACGCAAGCTACAGAAACGAGAACAAAGAACGTGAAACAACTGTACACCAACAACCAAACACAGAAGCAGAAAATACATTTTCATCATGTACAGGGCTCTAGACTGCAACCATTTTTTGAGAACGTGCGTGTTCAAATTCGCATTTGTGCGAGTGCATGGTCTGCTCTACTCTAAGAGTCTGCTATGCTTAATAAAGCGTGTGCTGCAGAGCTGCAACAGGAGTCAGATTTCACTGATCGCGTGAGGAGACCGAGAGAGGCGTTTTCATTATGACTGCAAAGGTGCGCGACAGACAATTTAGTTTGACTTTTCTTTTTGTTTTCATTTTGAAAAGCTGTTGTCTTTGCCGTTTACTTCAGGTTATGATATGAAGTCTCTCTTATAATTAGATTTTATTTATTTAATTCCACAGTGTTTTCTAAACATTCTGCAATACAGTACAAGGTGTATGCTATGCCTAGTCTTATTCGTTTTTGTTAATTAACGTTGGTATATAAGCTAGTTTGTCATTAGCTGTTTTATTGTTGTTGTGCTTTTCATTATGAATAATTACTCCATCTTTCAAGCAATTGTTTTAGTCTTAAAAAATGAATGGTGTATGGTTGATGTAAGCACAATAGACAATTATCTTTTCTTGTAAAATGTAATATCTAGATCGCTAATTCAAAAGTGAAAGCATCCGAAGTCAGGCTTATAACATAACAAAAGAGGAACTCGCGTTTACAAAATTCAAATCACAAATACTGATGAAACAGAACGGGTTGAATGTTAATCCCACTTTGGTTAGCATATAACTATAAACTACGATAATGGAAAAACTATTCATTAGCATGCATTGATTATGTTGGAGCAACAAAAAAAAAAGACCAAATCATGTGCTTGGGGCGACCAACTGAGAAAGTCAGTCGCACCAGCGCGACCAGTTGAAAGAATGAGTCGAGAGCACGGTGTTATATTATTCCTGTTGCTCCAAAAACCAAAGTCATGGGTTTGATTCACAAGAAATGCATGAACTGATCATTTTATCTTGGTCTTAGGGCTTGGTCTTATCTTGGCCTTTTATACATTTGATCAATGCATGGATTTTTAACAAACCCATACAATCTCAAAATAAATCATGCACATTTAAGTGCAATTTTAAAATACACAATACATGTTTTATTCAATATATACACACACACACACGTATTAAAATTGGTGTATGTACTGATATAGTTCAAAAGAATTACAGGTTGACTGCTATTGGCTTTTGTTAAAATGATAATGTGTTTAAAGAAAGGCAATTAAAAGACTGTCAATACTAGTAAAATCAATACAATGAATGTGTTCAAAAATGGTCTTTTGTGTTAAACATTAAATGCCCTACTGCCTTCTATTATTCTTTCTTTTTTCTTAAATCTTTGGAGTTTGTATAAACTGCCAATTGTTTGTTTTAAATGCTCTTCAGGTGAAATGCTCTTTTGTGTATGCCAGTGCATCTGAACACTGACCCCCGGCTGCTGGACGATCCCGTGCGGTTCCCGGAGCTGTTGCTGGACACCACTGAAATAGCATTGGCGATGGCCTCGACGGCGGACAGCCTCTCAGCGAACGTGTTCCTTTCAGACCGCTCTGCTTCTGAAACACATCGCACATCACTCAAGTCATCTCAGGCTGGGTTTGGAAGAACATTAACATCGGCTGTGTTGCCTCACTTGTCATCACCGAAAACAAGTACATGATGTCTATACAGCTCCATATTATGGTGATTTTCAGCAATTTTGTCACTTAAAAATAGAAATGCTGTTGTGGCAACAAACTAAAATAAATGTATACTTCTATTTGAAACTTTAACCATTAACTGAATTAAAATGTAACTTTTATAAGTCCATTTATTTTAAGTTTAAGTACTAAATGAAATAAACTATACATAAAAAACACAAATAAAACAAAACAGCTCAAACTTGACAAATAAAAGTTTAAATAAATCAGAAAAAAAAACTAAATTAAAAATATTAAAAGGATAGTTCACCCAAAAATGAAAATTCGGTCATCATTTACAAACCTCAAGTTGTTCCAAACCTGTAAGAATTTATTTTAGCTGTTCAACTCAAAATAAGATATTCTGAAGAATGCTGGAGACCAAACAGTTGACGGTAGCCATTGACTTTCATATTATGGGTAAAAAAAAAAAAACTACAGTAATCAATGGCTACCATCAACTATTTGATTACCACAATATAAAATATACAAGATATTTTATAAACATATCTTGTGTGCTCAGTAAAAGAAAGAAACTCATACAGGTTTGGAACAAGTGGAGGGTGAGTAATTAATTTTTTTGGGCAAACTATCCCTTTAATAAAAACAGTAATAGTATCTCAATGATACTAAAATAACACTGAAACACACTGCATGGTTACCTTCCTCCTCCTTGGTTTCCTTGTTGCTGACAGGGAAGCAGACAGAGACGCAGGCGTGGAGGATGTTGCGGTTGCCGTCACAGCGGTGACCCAGCAGAGCGTCCAGAGCGTGAGGGTTCTGCTCCAGCAGCATGGCCTGCTCCAGATTGATCAAGTACTGCCTGCACGCCTCGTAATCACAGCGCAGCACGTGCTGCATCAGCGTCTGCTTCTGAAACGCAGAGGGCAAACCATACATCAACCAGAAATACAAGCATTTCACTTGCACTGGAGACTAAAACACGTGCAAACTGTTAAATGTATTTAGTACATGTGAACAATTCAAATTCAAGTTAAGTGTTAATCATCACTTCAAGAGGTTGTAAATTTGAGGTGACGATTTAATGAAATAAATGAGGGCACTGCAGCATTTTAAAGTAAAAAAGCAGCACTGCATGTGTTCTACAGGCTCTCCATTTCAATGAATATGCTCATTTATGCCAATAGATCGCTTGCAATAGAATAGAATCATCCTCTGATGATTGTTTACTTTATGGTGTTTATATACAAGTAGTAAAGACATTTCAAAATAAGAGTCTAGGAGTATTTCAGGGTTGTTTAATTAAAAGCTTTTTTCTCGTCATTATTGGTATTTCAGTTACAAAAACAGAATCTGGCATTTAATTAAAATTTAGAGCATATTAAAAAAAAACTTTAGAGGTGCAATGAAAATGTATCAAATAATGTGTTTATCCTTAATAAAATGCATACGAGACATTTACAAGCAAAAGAGATTTATACAAAAAAACATACAACATTTAAATATAAATAGTATACTGGGTTTTCAAATATCAGCTGAAAACTAATTATGCAATTAAATATATATGCTTTAATTTGCTTTTACTAAATAATTATATAATTATGCAATAAATGCAGTTTGCAGCAGAAATATTTAAAAACCTTGTGTACTTATTTGTATTCATTCAAACTAAAATTTTGCATGCAAAAATGTCATCTTGTATTTTTTACCGAAAAACTTTTTTTTTTTTAAACATTTACATTTTTCACATTAGAAGCACATGAGGAAAACTAGGTGTCAAGAGATTGGAAGATCACTAACTGAATGTCTAATGTTGTAGCAGGTTGGTGTATCATACCTCCACAGCCATGATGATGATGGCTGCTTTCTTTTTGATTGTGGAGTTACTGGGAAGGTTGACAAGTGAATGAACTCCCATGCCTAGACTGGCAATGGGTGGGAGGTCTAGCCAATCAGGGTCGCGTATTCCACCCATACAGTCTTTAGCCATGGGATAAATGGTGCCGTTACCATCCCTCAAAATGATTGGGCTCTCCTGAGGATGCAAAGATGAGAACGTTAAAACAGGCAAAGAGAAACTGCAGTGCATGAAACGTATCAGACTGTGTGACTGTCTCACCTGGCCAGCAGTAAAGATGGCCACGTTACGCTCACTCTGGCCCAGAAAGGCCAGATTACTAGTGGGGAAGTTATTCTCCTGCTCGGCTTTGCCGGTGGCCAAGTCAAAGACACAGTACCGTACCCAGCTGCCTGTTTTCAACACAGCATGAACTCCTGCAGGACGAAAGAGCAGTTAAGCAGACGCACAGGGAAAATTCAAAACAAGAAGTGAGATAAAAACAAACAATATTCACCTTTGGAGTCAACATTCACAGCTAAAATTTCTGCTTTTTCTGGGATACAAAGTTTTTTAGGAGTGCGCTGAAAACAGTCTGGAACTTTTGGCGTTCCACCAGTTTTAACAACCTGTTTAAAAGAAAAGAGAAACAACTCAGCTAAAAATTCAGCAATATTTGTTTTTATTTTTCCTAAAATTAATAGACAAGGGGTTTTCAAACAAGGTGCTGGGGGGGTTAAAAAAAACTATACAAAATGCAATTAAGTGTTCTCAAATGTAAAATAAATTGCAATATATAATGCAAGTGCATAAAACTATATATATTTAAATAATTTGATATATATATATATTATATATGTTTTTTTAAACACACATGCTTGACAGTGTATGCATAATTTTGCATCATTCACCAAATGATTATATTATCATTTCATTGCTTTCTACAGACCAGTAAGAAATTATGAGATTAATAGTGATTATTTTATACTACTGGCAGACCTAGTTTTTAACGGGAAAATGTTTAATCTCACATATGCTGTCAATTTACTAGATATTTACCTGATAATTTCAGTAAAATGTTCATAAAACTAAATCACTTAAATATACAATGGATTTTAATTATTGAGAAACAATATATTAATTGTTGTCAATGTTTAAAAAGCAAACATGCAAAAGAAAAGTCAAATGCCCTTTACAAAAAAGGTAAAACAATGATGTCAGAGGATTTTAAAGTTGGAGAAAATGTTTTTAAACGAAATGAAAAGACAAAGAACTAACCGCGCTTGACCTTTTCAACAGGAGTGCAAAATGTGTGAAGACGCGCATCGCAGAGTTACAGTAAGCCGAGCATTTGTGGTAAAAAAAAAAATTGTATAAGTATTTTTAAAAAAAAATCTGAAAATGACAGATCGTTTCACGAGATAAGACCCTTGTTCCTCGGCTGGGATCGTGTACATCCCTTTAAAGCTGCATTTTGGACGTTCAAATCATTGGCCACCATTGAAGTCCACTATATAGATAAAAATCTATAAAAAAGTTCCTCAAAAAACGTAATTTCTTTGCGACTGAAGACACAGACGTGACTATCTTGGATGACATGGGGGTGAGTAAATTATCAGGAAATGTTTATTCTGAAGTGGACTTATCCTTTAAGTAGTGACTATTTAAAATAAAGCAATTTCTTCATCAAAATGCCATCTTTAATTATCAATCAATGTTTCAGCAAATGGAAAGGTTTCTGCCCATGTGTGTGCATTTACCTGTAGCTCATCTATCCTGAGCAGTCGACAGTCTTGCAGCAGTGAGGAGGGGTCAGAGTCAGTGGGAGCTGCGCTCTGGCTGCTCACGCTGCTCGACGTCCCTGGAAATTTCACAGCAACATACGCACCATCGACTTTTAGCACCTTGAGTTCAAAAGAGAGAACTGTTGCAAATGAGGTGTCATAGCAAAGCATCACACATAGACAACATCACACGTCAAGAAAAACACAGTATGCTTGTCACCCATCATCACGGGTAATTCTTATTGTATTAAAAGTGGAGAATAAAGCAGTGGAGAAAATATGCGTGTAGTTTCGGTCTCCACTGGATCGACGTTGTACGTCTGCACCCACCTTTCCCACGGGGACATTTTTAACATCCTCCACGAAAACAACCTCTCGTAGAGGCCACTGCTCCTCGTTGACTTTCTCCTCCTCCTTTGGAGCCGGCGTGGAGCGCCTTCGCTCTGTAGCACAGCAGGTAATAGGTTAGCAATGGCAAAACACTGCAACCACATCTCAAAAAAGACCAAACAGGGATGTTTAAACTCTTCTAATTCAAGCTACTCAAACTACTCATTTAAAGATATGAGGATGTTGGTGGTTTAACGCCATGCCAGCTTCCATTGGCTATTTTCATGGCGATTAACAAGCTGAAAAAGAATAAAAATGAAATTCACAAAACACTATAAAGGTTTTGCCTTAGATTAAAACTCTAAAATGGCTTTGAGGTTAACTCGATTAAAAAAAAAATTGAGGGTGTTTGCAGAGTAATATAATTTCCTAAGAGAATGTAAACCATAAAATGTTTCAAAGATGTGAGAAAGGCCATGAAAAGCAAAACAAACAAACAAACCGAATCAATCAATGCAGCACACATCCATTAGGCAAGTGACCACTTCATTTACACACTGATCCCAGGCCATGCTTATTGTTGCATCATGACTAGGACACGTATATAATGGAGAAATCTGTGAAATGACCAGTAGAAACTAAATATTCACTCAGAAAAATTGATTGCACTTAAAATGACCAAGTAATGCATTGAATGAAACATGAAATCGAGGTAGAAAGACTTCAATAGTCTTTGTTTTATTTTCAACATTGAAAAATATTTAGTTGTAAATAAAACATTACTGCAGTACATTTTACAAGAAAGCACTATTCCATGTTTTGTACCTACCTCATATTTAGTCCAATTTGTTACTACCTATTTCTTTGTAATTGTTTAACAAACTTACTTGCAATTTCTGAGTGAAAACTCTTTCTACGTAAATCTTTTATGTCAATATAAACCCTATATAACAGTGGATGTGTTAGTGGTCCGGTGTACATACTGTAGGGCAGAGAAGCACTGCTGGCGATGGAGGAGGTGTCACTGCATGTGGACGCCGGTGAGGGCGGAGGGCCCATTTCAGTCTTCACCAGCTCTGGCTTGCTCTCCGTCCTGACAACAAGAACAAGCACAACTGTTAGCATATTATGTATAGCATTAATACCTCCATGCATGTGTTTGGTCACAGAAGAACAGTCATCTTACTTGATCTCCTGTGTCTTGGTGTTCTTCTCCATGTTCTTCAGGCTCTCGGGCGAGCGGAGCTGGAAGCGGCAGCTGTCGTTCATGTTCCACACGGACTCCAGCAGAACGCCCACTTTAGGGATCCCGGCGTTAACGGAGAAGGCCACGGCACCAGCGTGATATAGAGGGTTATTCCTCAGGCACACCTACGGGAAAATGAGATGTTATCACTGTAATCCTCAATTGGGGTGGGCGTTATGGAAATATTATATAATGTTTTTCATGATCCACAATCACTTATCACAATTCTGTAAGTTCATGAGACTAATTTGCATGTTTCTGAACCGTATCAAACTAATTACGCTATTTAAAAATAACAGATAATTTGTCAAATTAGAGATGGGTGATGTGATCAAAATCCTGAACATGACAAAAATCCCAAATATACCAAATTCACTTAAAATTAGTTCTCTTTCAAATTAAAATGTCCTTATAATTTACTCACCCCATGTCATCCAAGATGTTTATGTATTTCTTTTTTCAGTCGAAAATAAATTAAGGTTTTTGATGAAAACATTCCAGGATTTATATCCATATAGTGAACTTCAATGGACTCCAAACGGTTGAAGGTCAAAATTACAGTTTCAGTGCAGCTTCAACGGGCTGAATAAACGTATTGTTGTTGTTGATTAACGATACCAGACGATGAATAAGGGTCTTATCTAGCGAAACGATCGGTCGTTTAAAATAAAAATAAAAATGTATTTGCTTTATAAACACAAATGCTGGCCTGTTCTGTGATGCACGTCCCAGACCTTCACGTAATACATAATGACGTTGAAAAGGTCACGCTTGACGTAGGCTCCGTCTCATCTTCTCCAAGTTCAAAATCGTCCGACAGCGTTGTTTTACCGTAAACTCGTCGAGTTGTAACTTTCTTTTTTTGAAAACGTTGTTTATTTGTACTTCCGCCTACGTCAAGCGTGACCTTTTCAACGTCATTACGTGAAGCGTGCATCGCAGAACATAGCAAGCATTTGTGTTTATATATATAATATATACATTCATTTTTTTTGAATGACCGATCATTTCACTAGATAAGACCCTTATTCATAATCTGGTATCATTTATAGCCCTTTAAAGCTGCACTGAAACTGTCATTTTGACCTTCAACCGTTTGGAGTCCATTGAAGTTCACTATATGGATATAAATCCTGGAATGTTTTCATCAAAAACCTTCATTTATTTTCAGCTGAAGAAATACATAAACATCTTGGATGACATGGGGTGAGTAAATTATAAGGAAATTGTAATTTGAAAGTGAACTAATACTTTAATGATTGAATAATTCACTGAATTATAGAATAATGATTGAAAACAGAACAGTTAATTATGTTATTAGAAATAAGATCAAAAATACTAATTACAAATAATTAGGGTTGGGTATTTTCACATTTTTTCAACTCCACATATCAAACCCAATCCATATAAATTTTTAGATAAAAATAAATAAATATATACTCAACTCAAATTTGCCTACCTTCTATTTTTGGCATATTTAGGCTATAATCACTAAACTGCCAAATCAGCAGGTCTATTTAACAGCAGCATTCAAGAAAGAAACTCGTCTTCACTGTATGACTTAAATATTCAAAACATTTTCTGAGTGCTTTTCTCTGTCTTTTGTCATTTTATTAACATTAATGACAGACAGCATAAGATATATTAGGCTGCTGTCACTTTAAGGCAAACAGCGCAAATCTAATATACTGACACGCATCTGATTTCTCTCCCAACTGTTCATGTTCAATTAAGACAAAACCGATTGAGTTTGTGAATCCTTGGCAAGTCTGGCTTTATTTTGTGTGTATCTTGGCCATTCAAGCCCGATAATCTATCAATCCACACTTCGTGTCATTGCCACAGCAATATATCATAAGATCACCCATCCCTAATCATCACAAAAAAGTTTGAAAAACAACAATATCAAGTTCCTCACCTGAGTTCCTACGGTGATGTTGGGTATAGAAGAGATGCCTGCACTGGACTTTGGCTTCTTGTTCTTGGCTCTGGCCTTTTCAAGCATCTTTTTCCGCTGACTAAAAGGCACAACACCCCTAAAGGAAAAATGACTCAAGAATTTATTCACAGCTCACCAGCACAACGGCTCAAACTATCAGACATGATCCTGCCTACTCACCACCAGTAAAGGCTGCTCTCCAGCTGGGCGCAGGTGTACAGGGCACAGCAGTGCAGAGAGATGATACGCTCTCCCTGCAGCTCCGGGAACGTTTGTGTGCCATGTTCTAGTTTAGCAGCAACAGTGCTCAGAGTTTCATCCACCCATGTCGCCACCTACACAATACAGGTTAATGGAAATTTGAGATCCGAGGACATTTTTAGGTACTGCAGCACTGATCTTATTGTATCCGCCCACTCCTGTCCTATGAGTTTCTTCTCACCCACTCCCACGTACATAAATAAATAAATGTCTCTTACCTTGTTACTTTCGGTGGCCACAGTGGCTCGGATACTGTTGGCAGACAGGTGGGTGATCTTTTCATTGGTCAAGCCCAGGAACGGGACACGAGGGTGATGTATAGAAGGATTCTACGAAAGCGCAAAGGTTTATGAGATTGAATTCAATCAAATCAAAGTGACAGGAATTCCTTGTTCGAGGTGCATTGCAAATCTTACTTGTGCGTTTCTGTAAGGTTCAGGCTCATTCCACTTCCACTGGTACAGTTCTCCTTTGGTACTGACGGCAACCATCTCAGAGTACAAAGCCCCAATGCTGACAAACTTTGTTACATAGTCCTAAAGAATCACACAACTAAGATTATATAGCAGCTCAAATATACAAATAAAATATGACTGATCAACTAAATGAATCCAAATGACTTTGACTAATAACCTAAAGTGTAATCCAAACAGGCTGGCCATTAAACCAAAAGATCAAATACGGATGTGCAAGATTAAAAAGAGAACTTGCCAATAATTACGGTTTAAAAGACTCATGCCAAGTTCTTAAAAAATGTAATCTGATATTAGTTTCTGAAACTTGTTTATAAGACTTAAAAGTTGGTTGAATGACTCTAAAAATCAGGGTTATTATTGTTAACTGAAAAAAAAGCATTTTGTTACTTGAAATAAAATAACTTAAAATAGAACAAAACTTGAAGTACTAGAATAACTAAAACTGAATTAAAAACTGTATACTTTTAAAACTGAAAAAGACAACACACATTAAATTCACTAACTTTAAAATTAATTGACAACAAATTTATAATAAATAAATAAAAATACACAAAAAACAAGTAATGCCATTTAACATATAAAACTGAACTAATATCGCAATGTCATAAAAAACCAAATACAACATTTAAAAAAAATAAAACAACCTTTCTTGAAGACATCTAGTTGAGAATCTAAATGGGTTTTATAGTCATTACATTACAACAGAATTTGTTGTAAACACTACACTGACTGACTCGAACAGGCTGACCAGTTTTACAAACAATATTTTAAAGCAGAACTGCTCTTCTATTTCTTTTAAAGAAATAAGAAAATTTCAGCCTTATAATAAGACACGGACTCAAAGAAACCGGTTAATCATCACTGACCCGTAAAGAGACAGTTCACCCAAAAAATTGCTCCAAACCTGTATGCACTGCTTTCTTGTGCAGAACACAACAGAAGATGTTTTGAAGAATGTTTTCCCAAGGACCGGTCAATATAATGTGCCAATGGCAACCGAAACCAAATGTTTTGTTACCAACATCCTTCAAAATATCTTCTTTTATATTCCCAGAAAAAAAAAAAAGAATACAGGTCTGAAACTAAATGACCGCATTTACATTTTTGGATAAACTATGCCTATGTCAAGACTACGAAAATGAACCACAAAAAATGCCCCACAGAAATGTGAAGTAGTGATGCACCGAATGTTCGGCAACCGAAATTATTTGGCTGAAAATAGCAAATAAAACTCTTTCGGTGTTTAGCCAAATAAGCGAAAAGACCAAATAAATTGTACCGAACAATGACGTGATGTGATCAAATAGAGGGGTGCGCTAATGCAGCAAACATGTCGGCAGTGTGGAAGCATTTAAAACTGCAAATGCAAAAATCATTACAAGCACCGACAGCGAGTAACTGCTTCTGCATCTCAGGTTTCTGACGAGAAGAGGAAAGAGGTGGTTGTTGCTGATTACTGTATGATGACTGAAATCGCAAAATGGTCTTAAACAATTAGTAAATAAACTGCAGAATGTTATGTTTTCTAATGCACGCTCGAATTGCATGTATTCAAACAGCGGTGCACAAGCTCGCGGCGCCAGGGTTCAAAGTACAAAGCGCGAGGAAAATCAGCGCTGAAACAGTGTTACTTGAGTTACAGTTGCTCAGTAACAATTTTAGGAATTTTTACACGGCATGGATGTGACGATGTGATACATGCAACAAACATCTTCCCAAATTCATAATGAGAAACATTTATAAATCTGCTGTTGTCAACAAAAAGAAGCACTGAGGTCTTCCTGGGGGTTTCCGCCAAAATAAAAGCTCGATCAGCATTCATAAAGAACATAAGAATTTTCTCATTATTATTATTCTTCTTATAAATATTAGTATTGTAATTTTACTGTTCTTCTGTAAAATAAAATAAAGTAAGATCATAATGATAATAATTACAACAGCTATATTAATACATGTATTCTAACATTCACAAAGTGTTCAAATCTTTAATAGATTTGTATCTGTGGGATCTGAAATATTTTCTGAAAAAACGGAAAAAAGCTAAATTTGGGCATTTCATTTATGCAATGGTGAAATTAATTGGCAAAATACATGGGACAAAAAACTAAACAGAAAAGGAGAAAAAAAAGGTGTTCGTATTCGGCCCAGTGTTTCATTTTGTTCGGCTTCGGCCAAGAATTTTCACTTCGGTGCATCCCTAATCTGAAGTCTCTCATTCTAGGACATTGAAGGCTGAAAGGCCCACCTTATCAGGCCACCACTGGAGCTCCTCGCCCAGAGTGACAGGGCTCTGCAGCGGCACGCTCTTCTTGTCAAGGATGGGCTCTCCCTCGCGGCTGGTGGAGCCACGCTCCGCATCGAAGGAGGCTCCATCCAGCCACCTCCTCTCGCGCAGCCTCAGGACCGACTCCCGCTCGCGCAGCAATTCAGAGTCTCGCTCTAGGGGGAGAAGGAGAACTGGTATGCAATAGGGTCACACCAGTGGGATAACAGTAAGCCACTCTCTGGGAAAGACCCTCGGAATAGTGAGTTTTCATACAAATTACAATTCTGCTGTACTTCTGTGACACCAACCACCAAAAAACAACTGACCATTATGTCGCAAATACGACACTGCGGGTGAAAAGGATCCATGACCATTTAGGTAATGATCCAGTAATTTATTAAAAGTAAAACAGGCTACATATGGATGCTGCACAGTCTGGCTTTGTCAGTTGGTGGGTTGCATTAGCAGCGGAAACATCTTGTTGACAGGGGTGTCCAGCACTAGCTGAGCTGTATGGTATAAACTGCAGGGTCTTATGGGTAACTTTCTGCACTACAGGGCCTTTCGCAGAGGGCTCACTAGGGGAAACGATGACTATGACCATGCAGGACAACTGGACACGCTCTCAAAAGCAAAGACACTCACACACAACACAAACATGCAGCAAGGCATCTTGAAGGATTTGATATCAAGAGGCTGATCATAAAACACTCGGTTCACAGATGCTGGTTTATGAACATGTCATTTGGTGAAGTATAATTCTGGTCTGCGTTATTTGCATGTGATTCAAAAATACACCGCAGGACCTGACACAAACTTGTTATTAAGTTAAGTAATTAACAGTTGCATAGCAACATTGTAACCTGATGCATTATTATAGAACTCAGCTGGTTCCAATCAGAATTTGATTTCTCATTTTAAAATTTGTTTCACCGTTTTGTTTTAAAGTGTTGCATAATGTGAATCTGTATTTGCAGGGATTCATTTGTTATGAATTAGTGCCGTCAAACGATTAATCGCATCCAAAATAAACGTTTTTGTTTGCATAATATATGTGTGTGTTCTGTGTATGTTTATTATGTATATATAAATACACACAGTACATATTTTGACATTTTTTACATCTATATTTATATTCATTTAAGATATATTATAAATATATAAATATAACATTTCTCTGAAATATATATATGCATGTGTGTGTATTTATATATACATAATAAATATACACAGTACACAGATATATTATGTAAACAAAAACTTTTATTTTGGATGCGATTAATCGCAATTAATCGTTTTACAGCACTATTATGAATCATCTTTTGTTTGACTTTAGTTTCAAATCAACAGCATCTTTCATATCTGCATGAATGTGTTGCGCGTTGTGACTTTATATATTAAAAATACAGCGTTAACGATGAACGCAGTGGTTGTGGCACAAGCATTTCCACAAATCTTGCTGATTAGCTTCATGACACTGAGTGTATGCAAGCATGAGTGTTTTAGCCTTTACCTCGTGAAGAGCCGAGACGAGACAAGGAAGAGCGTCGGAAAGAGGGGTAGCCGAAGTAGCTGATGTCCTCCGAGAACATGGCGTCCGCGTCAATGATCACGCTGGGGTGAGCAGAGTGAATGTCCGCGTCTAGCAGTGACATCAAGTCTTCTGCGGAAGTATGAAAGGTATTGTCAGAAAAGTGTTAAAATGACACTGTCTTGAGCATCATAACCGTGACCCATCACCTCCAGGTAAGTAGGACTCGCTGGCCGTGTCGTCTCCGTCATCTCCGTCCTCATCGTCTCTGCTCAGCAGGTTGTTTACAGCCAAGTTCACGTCAAGGTTTGTGCGCTGCAGCTCTCGAATGATGACACTCCTGGACTTTCCCTGAAGAACCACCTGGGCCTGGTTGGGGAAGCAAAGCCAATCAGTTACGGCATTACACAGCAGGTCTGGTCACGTGTCACCCCAAAATGAATTACATTAATATTAAAAATATAGTACTCATTTTGTATATTCTTTTTTTTATTATTATTATTTTTAACTGCATAAAGCCCAATTTTATTACCTGCACTTTTTTATCTTTAGTTATTAATAAAATAATTATAAATGCATGCTAAACATTTTGAAACAAGGTTTGTAATATAAATAAATGTTTTGCTTTATAATTTAAACTGTCATGTTTCTAAGATTTTATTAATGTGAAAAGCTATATTAATTGTTTTGTAGTATTTATACTTCAAACCTTTACACACAAGATGTTTAGCATATATTTATTGATATATTTTCAAAATCATCTTATATACTGTAGCACTTATATTTCAAACCTTTACATTTGCGATATAACATTTGTTAAAAATATTTTAATACATTTGTTTTACTATATTGTACTTTTTATATTATATACATATATTATAATATTGTGTTATGTAACATTGTAGTATTTATATTTCAACCTTTACACAATGATTTGCATGCATTTTTATTTAATAATTTTAACTATTTTTCAATACAATGACTGCAGGCAATAATCAAAATAATTGTTAGTTGCAGCTCTAGGTGTGACCAAATAACCAAAATAAATTTGATTTTATTATTTCAGTCTAATTGTATGTCTAAAGCTTAAAATGCTATGAGATTCTCAATTGATAATGAAGTTCTGCTATGTAAAAAGCTGAACAATATACACAAACATTACATGGAACTTATTAAGCAGAGCTATGGCAAGCACATCCAACTTAAACAGTAAAAATCAGGAATGTGGAATAGGCCCCTGAAGCGAGTGTTACCTGAGAGATGAGCTCCTCTGGGATGACGGAGGCTGGAATTACGGGCTGTGGCTGACTGCCCAGCAGGCCAGAGCCTCGATCTCTGCCAGTGCGGATCACGCGGGTCTGTCTGCGTGAATCACGGGCTGCTGTGGAGGACCGGCCTGAAGATCCTCCTCCTGCAGCACCTCCTCCAGCGCCTCCTCCGCTCCCGCTGCCTCCTCCTGCAGCTCCGCCGCTGCTGCCTCCGCCTCCACTGCTGCCACCATTAACTCCTGAACTCCAGCGGCTCCTGTCAGGCACAGCGACAATCAGGATCAGTATACGGCCAACGAGACTCTCTCTGCATCTGATATTAAACTCCAACAGCCCACTTCTAAGAACTAGCTTCATATTCTTTGTCTTGTGAACATGAGAGAATTAAGATGGATGTTTTAATATCGATTCAGTGATTTAATCAGTTTAAAACTGATTTTCTAATTATGCATGTTAATTGTTTAAGTAAAACTGTATGATGATAAATACTATGTAATATATATTACATCTTAAATAATAAATCATAATATTTAATTACATTAATATTTATTATTGTGTATGTATTTAAATGTTTTGGCAATACTGTAAAATAATACATGTTATATATAAATAATTGTTCTATGTGATAAAATTATATAATATAAAAATCTTTCTATTTGTTACTATGCATATTCATAATGATTCATTAAATGCAAATTATGAAATATTGTTCCCTTTTGATTTCGTGAAAACTTGATTATGTACTTTACTTGAAACATTTTTCATTTAAAGCTACAATGGCTAATAAAACTACATAATATTATATAATAATTATTGTAATTATAAAATATACAATATATACAAATATTGCCGTTTATGATTATTTATTGTTGTATATTGGTTCATATTAAAATGCTTAAATATTTTTTCATGAAGATTTTTCTCTATTATAAATATACACAGACACACACACACACTTCAACCTACTTTGCTATAATAATTATTATTTTCTACTAATTATAATCATTGAAAAATAACACTATTTTTGTAGATATATTGCACAGCTCTAACAAGCAAGAAAAACAGTCTTCTTAGTAATTGAGCATCTCACAAATAAAATAAACAAGTTTCTAGGAACATGTTTGTAGTGTGAATATTTTATTGCATGCAACCAAAACAGTTTAAAATGGTTTCTAATAACCAAAGGCAGCACTGCACGTGTGCCTGCCAACGTTACCTGATGGCTGCATTTCTGATAGCCCTGCTACGACTTACCCAAGGGTGTTGCCTGCCAGTCTGCCCAGTGTGTCAGAACCAGACAGGAACCAGGGCGGATCACTAGTCCTGCCTGGCCTGGAGCTCCTTCCTGCCCCTGAGACACTGCTCAACTTTGAACTGGAAACAAAAGATGGGAGATCAGTTACAAAATGTGGGACCATCACAGAGCCTGGAGAGCCCAGGCCTACGAGCCAATCGGCCTCTTGTACCGTGGGGCGACTAACATGGCAACACCCTTGGGAATCAGAACTGACTGCAGCTCATTCCTCAGGCAAGAGCTGTAGGAAAGGCTGGCAGGGAACTGCTAAAATTTCCCCTAAATCATGTGCCATCATGCCCACTAAATATTTCGGTCATATACAAACACTGAGGATTGCTTGAGGTTCACAAAAGGGGATTTGCACTGCTGCGACATGGCTTCGATCCCAAAAACAACACGAAAAGAAGCACTGGCCCACCTCCTTGGTTCAAACAAAAATCCACAAACAAACCACTGCAATAAGCAGTTGACAGCAAAGCGGTCATCATGAGCATAACAAGTCATTTTTGCAGTTTACTTTCAATAAATGGTCTTTTTGTACTCAGAACCTTTGAATTGTAAGAGTTACAATATATTTTAATGTCATAAATTAAAATGTTCTGTACCACCAAATATTAAAGTGTTTATTAGCTAGTGTTGTAACATGCTTGCATGTGTATTTGGTTTTCACCATTTCAGTAATAAAACACTGCTGATAAAACCAGACGACAAAAGCTGGCCACGCCTTTGTAAAATGTTCTGAAGCCTGTATAGATTCAGACTGAATTCCTTCCATTTGAACCGCTTCATTCCCATCACTAAGAATATAAAGCACATTTTTTCCATGCAACTGTAAGGCTATGTCTTTGGAATAATTACTTCATATATAGTGTTCATATTTAAGCATATTTACACTACGCTAACATAAAAAAATCGTCAGTATGTCTTCACGCCAAAGCCCACAACACAACCTTTGATAATATGAGGTGGGTAATGCTGGTGAAAATTCAGCACACTTGAAACAGAATTAAGACTACATAAAACCAGAGCAATTCTAACCAGAAGGGACAGATCTAGAATTAATTTGCATGCATTTTCCATGCATCTAATAGGGGTGTTAAATTCTCACCCATCATTGCCATCGGGCTTGCCGAGCTCCAGTCGGTCGGGCTGGACGGCAAAGTTTATCCTGCAGACACGTCCATCCTGAAACAAAAGAGCATGTCATTTTCTGCATCGCTTTGTTTTTATTAGACAAAATTAATTATATATTCATCCTACTGTTGCCCCAATCCCATTTTTTTCTTCAATGAAAAACAAAAGCAGAATTTTAAGAAATTGTGCATTGCTCTTTTGTATACAACAGTTCATAGTGAACTGATGAACTTCAAACTTCAAAATTCAGCCAAATGCATAAATGTAAATATAATGGATAAGAACAAAAACAGCAAACTGGTTTTGAACAACATGAGTTCCAGAAAATGCCGCAATATTCAAATTAGAGATGGAACGATTACCATTTTGTTTTCACCTTCACTCCATGTAATACCTAATAAGTAGTGTTCTTAATAGCAGTGCTGCTTAGTTCACGGAGGTTACATGGAAACAGCTCTAACGCCGGTTTCACACATACTCCGTTTGCAGTGCGTGTGCTTTACGGATGCGGTGCTTTTTCAGCATTGTGATCCTCTTTTATCACAGTACAGTTACACAATCTTTCATAGACATATTCACACTTAAACTCAATTAATATAAACAATGTATTAAATGCATTTGGCTATAGATTTGTATATTAAGTTGCTCAAGCAAGTGGAAACACTTTTAAACAATGCATATATCCTACCCCAAATATTTTAAATTAAAACTTACCACTGACAGAAACAGTCGGCTCTCGTGCATTTTACATTTAAATCTTTATTACAAACAGTCCCCGGGGTCTTAAAGAACATTGTTTTTCTACCTCCATTTTTCCTCTGAGTATTACTCTTCAGTTCATAGTCTGTGAATTGTACCCGGTTATGTATTTTTATCCTCACTCACTCTGTATGTATCTCTAATCTAATCTTGTAAGTGGTTCTGAATATCACTCTCAGCTCTTGGCATGTTATGTCTTCTGGTATTGACGTCTAATTTTCTCTGTTCCTTAAGCCTGACTTGTAAAGTGACCTTGGGTGTTGGAAAGGCGTTATATAAATACAAATTATGATTTAAGTGCATATGTTGCCTTGTTTATCTAAAAGTGCACTTTTCTTTGTTTTAAACCTAGCTAAAAAGCCTGTGAAGCACAGTAGACTTTTTATATCTATTTATTGTGAAATTACTTAATTTCTATGTTAATCCATGTTCATTTTTACAGCGAACAAAGCGCTGTCACTTTAATTCAGCGCATGCAGCACAGCAAAAATAGACTCGGTGGGGAAACGATCGCTGCACAGCCGGATCGCAACCGCATGCAGTGTGAACGCTCTGATCCTTAAATACACACCGCAAACAGAGTATGTGTGAAACAGGAGTAATTCTACTCTTCCATAAGCACCACCCCGTGTCAGAGAGCAGATTTACAATTACATTCAGCCTGTGTGCAATTTTTGTCTGGCCAAAAACGGGTCGAATTTGCATGCCCTGCTGTACATTTTGACTGGTTGTTGAAAAACAAGCTTATATGGATTCTACACATTTAAAGCATATAGGGTATCTAAAATTATTTATGGAGTAGACAAAATACATGATCATTTATTAATCAATTATCACTTTGACTTAACCCTTTTTTATTTAAAGGCTGAAATGTGAGGTTTAGCATTTTATGAAACTTTTTCACAGCTTTATTTGAACATTTCGTAAATTTTATTAGATAAACTGTTTTACACCAAATAATGATCTTTAAAAAAAGCATCATATGACCCCTTTAAATACAAAACTTAGTGAAATGATTTATGTTTCAGTACTTTTCAAAAACATTTCCAGCACATTTTAACAACACCGTGATAATACTGATAACCGTGATAATTTAGGTCACTATAATAGTGATAAGAAATGTTAATACCTTTACATCTCTAATTCATATTTAGAGTAAATTATTGATTTAAAATACAATGACCCACATGAAAAAACAAAACACTTCAGGTTTATGAAAAGGCATGATATAAAGTAACAGGGCTGCGTATTAAAAGTTACCTCAAGGAGAAATCCAGCATGATTTGGACCAACCACACACTGCTTAAGTTTGGCCTGCTCCAATGGAAGAAGGTGTGGATGACTACCGTGTGGAGAGAGAAACGTTAGCCAAGTGTTTTCACAAAACTCAAAACTTTATTGATGTGGAAAAAACTAAAACCACCGGGCTTAAAATGTAAATGCTTGGTAAAACATACCTGTTACAGTTGTATTTGTTGAGCTTTTCCGACACTTCACGGAGCCTGTAAGAAACATAAAAAGGCATGTGATGTATTGAGCTTATAAAACAGACTCAATGTCCACAGTAAATACAATTATTTAATATCTAAAATAATAATGTTCACGCCACATTATCAAAAGGCACAGCTGAACGCCGAGAGTCATCATTTATATTGTCTTGAGCAATGGCCAACACCTCTGAACTGGCCAAAACCTTGGCAGGAGAGAGGATGATTATTATGGTTTGAAGAGGAAAACTGTAGGAGACCGAAGGAAAACTGAGGAACAGATCATGCCTCATGGTCAGAAACAAACAAGTGGCCTTGTGGGTAATTTTACCCTTCACTTTATTCTGGGCATTTTACACATATTCCTGTCATGTTTAAATACTAATAATGCTTTAATATACATATGAAGTATACGATTTGATAGTCTGCTAAATGCATAAATGTACATGTATATGAAGTATACATATACATAATTGGAAAATGCAATTTCAAAAAACTTACATAATGAATGAAAAGTTAACAAGCAATTTCAAAAAACTGAATGAAGAATGAGCTTTATTGCCAGGTATGTTTACACATACGAGGAATTTTTTATAGTGACAGAAGCTCTACAGTACAGAAAGACAGCAACAGGACAATACACATAAAAAGAATATTATACAAATATACAAAATAGGCAATGTACAAAAAAAGACAATATATAGACAATTATGCATGTACAGGTATGATGTGCACATTTGAAAATGTAAATAAGTATGTGTGATGAATAAATGTATCATAGTATTGTATTTTCCACATTATTATTTGTAATGTTTTCACTCAGTATAATGCGCCTCATTCATGAAACTTGCGTAAATATATACGAGTAAATTCTGAGTAATTAGCACATAAAACAGACATTCCCGAAAACCCTCCTCCGGATTCACAAATGCTTCATAAACGTCCGATTTGATAGTTAAACATGTGTTTGTTAATGAATTACAAATAATCACTCGTAAATAGGGCACTCGTGCACGCTCATTGACAATTAGCATAATCCCTGCCTATGAATTAGCTACGCAAATTGCATGTCCAGGACCGCAGTGGAATATTCCCTGGTCTACTTTCTCAGATTTGGCTCCAGTATATTGCATGAACGCAAAAAAACAACCAGCTGGTGGCGCCTGAAAACGTTTTGTTGGCACAGCGTTTTTCCAGCTGAGACGCTTTAGTTGCTATGATTTGGAATATCCACAGTGGCAACGTATTACTAGAATCTAATTTTTTAAGATTTTCACTAAATATAAAAAAGCAGTAACCAGTAATATTGACTCCAATGTTAGAAGTAGATGGTTGGTCGCTATTTGTCCCACCCATCCTCTATTTACAGCTGGGTAAGTGACCGTGACGAGCGCTGCGAAAATAAAAATAATAAAAGAGGGCAAGAGCAAATGATCTTGTAATTATTATGGCAGTGCATAAAACTTCAGTGTTATCAGTATCAATGATTTTACAATTCATCAGCAAAATAATTAGGCTAAATTAGTTATTACTTGCGAAATTCAATCAACGTTGATTTATGATTCCTTAAAGTAGCTAAATGGGCTTTAAAACAGCATATTTATAGAAAGACAGGGAAAATCGAAACCAATACATCTGCAATAAATAATCATGCCATGGAAGAGAAGGAGACAACAAACATACACAACCGAGAAAATTTGGTATGAGACAATAATGAAAGGGAAAAACTCAAACTTATCTTCATTATTAGGGCTGTAGCTATCGAATATTTTAGTAATCGAGTATTCTACTGAAAATGTCATCGATTAATCGGATAAGAACTACTTTTCCTTTTTAAAGAGCAATATACAAGAGAAAATAAAACAAGTCTCTTAAAATGAACAAGTTATTTGTTTCCTTTTTAGAAAAATTACAAATGTTATTGCTCAAATAGCATATATTAATAACTGAAGACTAAACCCATTTAGTGCATTTAATTGCCATATTACATAAAAAATGCAAATACAAATAAGGTAAGGTACAAATAAGGTAAACATAGTACAACCTAAACTAAGACATAAATCAAAATAATAGTATTAAAAAAAATGATAACACAATCTAAACATTGTGCAACTTAACTTCCACCTTTGATCCTAACTAAAGCTCAAGCATGACAAGCCTTTACTGTCTTCTTAGACAGAGTCCATACACATAACATTAAACACATTTTTCAGCAACATGAATTTAAAGTTATTTGGAGAATAAACCCTCTTAAATGTCTCTCTGCATACAGGTGTGTGTGTGTGTGTGTGTGTGAGTGAGTGAGTGAGTGAGTGTGTGTGTGTGAGAGTGAGTGAGAGAGTGAGTGAGTGTGTGTGTGAGATGATCCTTTAAAGGAGCATGTGGTTGCAAACAGTGCTCTGTATGTAGTTATAGTAAATGGTAGGGATGCACCAAAATGAAAATTCTGGGTCGAAACAGAGAATTCTGGATGTGCTTGCTCGAAAACCGAAAATGCTTTATAGGATTTAATAAAATAAATAATTATTACAAAGTAATTTTGGAAGACTTTTAATTTAACTCCATTTTAATGACACGGAATTTAAAAAACACAAGCCAATAAAATAACCACACTTTTATTGAAAGAAAATTGGACAGAAAATATTTTAATATTAAATATCAATGTATTATTTTTATACAGTTCTATGCAACAGAATCAGACATAACTGTTGTTGTTGTTTTTGACTAATTATCCAAATAATGTATAGTCCTGCAAACAGGGTTTTTTCTTTCTCAAAATGCGGCGGAGGTGATCCTGATCATGTGCACACAATGTACCCTTCAACACTTTTACATGCAATGTATTTTAGGTGTTATAATAATTATATGATTGAAGAAAATGACAATTATAAAGTTGTTTTTATTTTCTCTCACCTAATATTTATTGTTATTTGTTTTTTAAAATAGTCAAATTAAATGTTTTCTTTTTCCTCAGAAATTCTGTGTTGTGTATCTGTTATCAAACGAAGGCATAAAACTTAAACTTAAATTTAATTTATCTTTACATTTTTGAAAATTAAACTTTTTTGGCAAACAAAAAAAAAATTAAAACATGTTGGAAATGTTGTGTGATCATTCCTTAAAAAAATTAAGTTTTCATAATTTTAGTAGTAGTGTTATGTACATTCTGCTGAACAAATATTTGTCTTTGACTTTTATTTTGACGGGTTGCCGTGAATACCTTTACATTTCTTGTGTGTATATGATATAAGGATAGCTTTACTCAAATTAAACCGTGAAACGCTCATGAAGTGACTCTCAGAGCAGTTCTGGGATGTTGTTCGTGTGTTCTGGGCTAATGGATGTTGTTCGTGTGTTTGGGTTCGAATGTCCTGAGACCTGAGGTGAGATTGAGCAAGGCAGACACTGCTCCCGGGCGCCGCAATGTCGCTGCCCACTGCTCCACTTGGATGGGTTAAATGCAGAGATAGTGTTTGTGTGTGTGTGTGTGTGTGTGTGTGGTAAAGGAAAACGCGCATCTTCCATTCATACAGAGATACGATCGCTTAATATGAGTTAATTCTCATCACATCGGATCGTGTAAATCAGGGGAAATGAATAGACATGATGATTCTGTGTAAAGAAACATCAAGTAAACATGTATTATCAGCGAATGTGAGCAGATCAGTGAAGGAAGATTTTACAGCTGTACCACAGCATGTCACAGCACAGCAGCTCTACTGCAAACAGCAACAAGTATACTAACGTTACATAGACCTTTCTTGTCAGCGCGTTATTTGAGCGGACTCTGCTTTTCCGGTGAGCATGAAGCGGTAACTGAACAGAATGATAGAGCGGAGCGTCACACGGCACAGCGATGACGGCTGAGGGAGAGTAACCTGGACACTGCTGGGACGGTGCGGTGCGGCATATATTTTCGGCTGCCGAAAATTCAGTGCATCCCAAGTAAAAGGACAAAAACGATACTTCGAGGCACATAATTTGCCTCAATGATTTTTTGCATTCGAGTTACTCGAGGAATCGTTTCAGCCCTATTCATTATGATTAAATTTTTTCATGCCACAAGATAACAGCCCTTAAAACCAATGACTAGGTATGAAAATAAAGAGATTTTAGGCCAAACAATCAGATATCAAAACAAATGCATACACTTCCCACTAGAAAACCTTGGGTATAAGTGCACCAGGGACAAAGAACACACTTGGAAGGCCACATGGTGTGACGTAGCTTTCATATGAGTAAACGGAGATGCACAGCAGAGCAGACAGCGACATATGAAGAATGATGCGATTCTTACGGCAGCGTGCAAACGGTTCCAAATTGGCTGAAGAAAAAAAGATTTCTCTCTGTTGGCCAACTTTACTACTTCAAGCTCTTCTTGGACAAAAAGTGTGTCATAAGCCAGCTGTAAAACTGTAAAAATGGCTGCATACCATACTTATGAGGTTTCATTTCAGTTAGGATGCTCACTCTGTAGGCAGCTCACCAGGTTTTGGAACAGAGCCAATGTTTTCCTTGGCATACTAGTACAGCAACAAGCCTACAGCAACATCTGAACAATGATGAGCGATGGAGACAACTTCTGAACACAAACACCATGATGTTTACAAACGATAAGTCATTTTTCAAATTACAGTCAAATTATTGCATACAATCATCTATAGCTCTTGAGATTCTCATCTCAATACAATCAATACTAAACCACTGAGCAGCTCCTCTTTGTAAATGACCTCTGTAGATGAAAACAAGAGTAAAGTCCTGAAACCAGCTCCGCAAAAAAACCTTCATCCAAGTACTTACAACATGAATATGCTCTCCCACAATACCAAAATGCATGGCACATAATACTATATTAACAGGGAAAGATTGCCAGAAATTGGGCATAAAGCAAACATGCATACACAAGCTTTTCAATGCATGCACTTCATGATACACACTAAAAAAGCCCAAGAGCAGCGACATCAAACTGCAATGTGCTCAGAGAATGTCCTTGCACAGCATCAGTCTAAGCTACAGAGATCATGCTGAATCTAGCATGAAGGGGCCACGTGTGCAGAAAGGTCCCTCGTTTCCTGTCAACGCAGCGCAGCAGAAAAGCCTTCAAGTCACGGCTCATTATTGCAGGACATACCAGTGGACAATGAAGGATGAGGTCTCCATGTACATGCTGAAACGTTAATGACTAGCGCAAGTATACATCCGATCTGGGATGACAGATAGTAATAAACAGGACAACCTAAACATAGTGGCGAGGAATGCAAGAACGTGATAACATGTAGGGCACTAAGCGTACAAACAAAATGGCTCAAAATTGCATTTAGTCTTGATGCAAGGCATATTTTTCTCTTTGTTGGAAATGTATTACCTTTTGATGCATAAAGTGACTGAAACACAGTTCATAACACATTTTAATGCCATAAAGTAACATTTCCATGCACTAATTAAATAAACGGCTTACGATTCTTTATTCTATCAATTGCCTAAATAAGAATGGCACCAAAAATATTATTATACCGCTGTATACTAAATTACTCCACTTCAGCTCACTCTCACAGCCTGCCACAGTCTTATCTGTTCTGCCAGAGTTTCAGAACCCAAAATATTTTTACATTGCTATTATTAATATAAAAGATCAACCTTTTTTTATGGGGGGGGGCAAACTAAGCATCTGTCCATTGAAATAAAATCAAAAGCGCAATATGGCTGTGCACTTATCCAAACAAAAGGCTTCATTTGAATGATGTAGTCTCTTGCACTGCATGTTTTAAAAGCAAAGTACAGCACTGCGTTTACACAAGCAGCTCCTGATCCGATTTGGTTCCAAGAAATGCTGAGGTTTTAATAGGCATTTAGGAACACAACGTGCAGCTGTTACAAATTCACAGAATTTCCAACATTTTTGAGGACAGATTAAACCATTTCATTAGATTTGTAACAAGACATTTTCTAAAAACCTGTTTTCACAGAAGCTATAGTTCCCTGCCAAAAAAAAGCTTGAGTGTTAAAAAAATTAATACATAAGTATTTTAATTTTACTATAAAATATTTAACTGAAACTTATGAAATCGGAATCATTGATGACTAGTGTGGGTAGATTTATATAAAAAGTCATTAATATACTTATATACTTTTAAAATTATTATATTCAAATTGTTTGGCTTCCTAAAACATCAGTGTGAATGTGAACTGAGAAACTATCACAAACTAATAAAAAAAATTGTATTTTAATTTATACAAAACATTTTATATTAAACATTAGAAGATGAAAATAAATGTGTGACTATTTAAAATGCCAAACAAAATTGTGCAGCATATTAGCATTAAAAGTACTCAATGCATACAGTGCGCATATATACATATATATAATTATTTATAATAAACATGCCTTTATTCTAGTGTCAAAATATAAAAAAAGAAAAAAAAAACTGTATAGCTTTGTGATGATTTATCTATGTCACCCTTTCTATGGTGGCTTCCTCTGATGGTTAGCCTTGATTGAGGCTGCTGTTACAAAACTGATGACAAAATAAGCATTTTAAGGGATTTGGGTAAACTACAGAGGGAAAAACCCAACACAGAGATTGAAAACATCCTTTAACTAACAGGAGAAGGCAAAGAGACACCCATTTTGTCCAAGGATGCTTTCAATGTAACTAGCCACGGACTCCTCGTGCAGCTGTCATCAGACATAACAATCACCTCCATCACAACTATCTGCAACCATTTTGACTAGTCAAGTTAACCACATTTAGTTTGTTTATTACATTTCAAGAAATGTAACGTCACTGAAAGAGACTATGGTTATATTAGAACTACAGCTTATGGAATTGGATTTTTACGACATGAGAAAAAAATAAAGCATAACATTAAACTCATAACATTGCAATTCTTTATTTAAACCACCTTCAGTTCAAAGATCGTGTCTTCACGTTAATAGACAACTGTTAAAATTAATAGTCCAGCCCTGGATAATATGAAATAAAACATAAGGACAAACGTCAAAACACATTTCACACTAGCTGTGATGTGATTTCCAGCAACTTTATAAAGATAAATGAATTAAACGGATGAGCTCTCGCAGTGCTAAAAGCTAACCGGCTAACCTGAGAGGATTATTATTCAGCTATTATCTTCGCATTCGCCGTATCATAATAAACACGAGTTAAATGTAATAAATAAATCGTACATTTAAAATAAAGTCTTCATTTGACGTGTAAATGCATACATTTATCGCAGTTCCCTCTCTTTTCACCTCCCCATCCCCCAACCCGCATTGTGTCTCCAGTCAGCCGGGCCTCGTTATTTTTAGACCCAAATGTCCAACCTTGATCGTTTGCAGCAGGTATAAAATACCCCAGATATTTTCTTTACACTCTTTGAATGCGTTTTCACCTCATCCCGAGGTAACTACAGATCGCAAACCGCTTCTTTATTATAAATACCTGTCATTTAGCTGGTCTTCGGTCCCGGGTAACGGGTGAACCACGAAGTGAATGGACGTCATGGGCTCGGTCCCGGGTAAATTATTTTGTGGGGGGCTTGTCTCTTTTCTTTAGGGGTTAGGTTTGAGAAAGTATGTTTTCTTCGCCGAAAGCAACAGAAGAGCTGAAATATACAACCTCCTCATCCACATGCCGCCATCTTAACTCTGTTTAAGCTTCTTTGGGTCTGTTAGGGAGGATGCGCGTGTAACGGCGACGCTGATTGGTTGAGAGTCAGCATGTGTCGGCGAAGCGGATTGGTTGGAGGGGATAAACGCAGGAAGGGGGCGGGACTCACGGGTCATTTCCCATGTGTTGTCATTGTGTTGGCAATTGTGTTGATCTGTGTGTCGTTTTAGTAAATATACGACTGTTATCGGCATTCAGTCCTGATACGAAGCTCTTCTTTGGCTGCTTTACAGTTTGAATTGATATCAAGCCCATGCCAGAGCTATCAGGCATTTCATACTTCTGAGGCACAAATCTAGGACTTGATTGAGCCCCTGAGACGTGATGCTTTGTGGCGTATGTTTGCACCCACAGGAATAAAGCAATGATGTCATGCCCACCTGCCATACAAACACACACACCTTTTCCACCTGTAACTGTGCTTTGCATGGGTTCAAAGGCGTTCAGTGTTAAGAAATTATGTTTATGTCAAATTTACTGTCAGAAATTCCCCTCAAATAAATGTCAAAATTGATGTTCTGTTTAGGCCTGTTTGATTTTATCAAATTTGGCTATCAAAAACTATGTTATAAATGCAGGTAACGTACAAACGCATTGATGCTTAAAATAATAGCAAAGGCTCTAAAGAGATTTTGGCTTGTAGTGAAAATTGTGGTAGAATTCGGTCATTTGAACCTTCTTAATGCAGATTTGACACCCTTTCTGTTGTTCTAATATTAATATAATAGGGAATGCAACCATAAATTGAATTAGCCATAAAGAGCATTAATGAAAAAAGCAAGTAGAAGCAGTTTCACTGGCACACTCATAAAGTCTTTAGGCCAATATTGATGTATTGATGCATGCAAAATTTAAATTAATTTGGATTATAGTGTTTTGTGATGGATAATTGTCAGTCATGCATAAATAAATTGTATTTAATAAATAAATACTATTTATGAGTATTGACTATTTGCATCTTGATTTTATGTAAAAGATTTGTTTTATGCATTTATTTAAATGGCTGAGAATCAGGATAAATATCTTCATTGTGAACACAATTTAATTAGTTCAGTTAAAGATATGAACATGGCTAAGACTGGAACAACCAATGTCCAGGTTTAATGTATGAACAATTGGATTGTGGATGCTAATTATATAAACCTTTTTTGGGGGGGGGGGGGGCATTGTATGTACATTAAATGAATAGCTAATACATCTAAATATTTGTATTTAGATTTTAGTAATACAACACCAAAAGATGATTTTTATATAATAGAAAAGCTGTAAATAAATGCCCATAGCAGGGAAAATGTGCAAATAACGTCCAGCAGGGGGCAGGTTTTGCTTCTGAATTACATTTCATTAGGAGTATGATATTTATCTGTTTTATTTTACAAGACAGCTGAAGAAAAGCCCTCATCTTACCCAAACATCTCTTTTCTTTTGAGTGAAATTAATACCAACACAAATTAATCTTTGGCATCATTCTTAAATACAGTTTCTAAAATCTTTATGACCAAACTAAACAATTTGTAATTATTTATATGTGTCTTTATTGTGCCTAATGGCGCTTTCAGTTATCATTAAAATAAAATGTACAAACTGTTTTTTAAAAAGGTCAGTTTTCTACACAAACTATAAGTTCATCATCTTTCTGAGAAACATCAGATGCTCAACATGCCAACCGTTGATTATTTTATTTATTTATTTAATGAAACCAGTTTTGATTATTGGTAATATGAAGATGAAATAAGACATGAAATATCTGTGTGAGTTCATCTTTTAGTGACATCAACACTCTCAAGGACAATCAGTGTGGACAAGGCTGAAGTTATTTTTATCCCAACACTTTGTTTAATGAGTTAAAGAGTGACTTTCAGTAAACACATCACATACTACACTGAATCATGTGTGCTCGGGTTTAGTGCACTTTGTGCTCGGGTGAGAGCTATAGTGACCAGCTCCTGGAGGAAATGTGCTTCTGACGCTTGTTCCTGTGGCTCAGTGGTAGAGCATTGCGTTAGCAGCGCAAAGGTTGTGGGTTCGATTCCCAGGGAACACATATACTGATAAAACATGTACAACCTGAATGCACTGTAAGTCTCTTTGGATAAAAGCGTCTGCTAAATGCATAAATGTAAATGATTGGTCAATCACTGCATCTGCAGTGCAATATTGTTGGGTGATTGAGCATTGTCCCAAAATAATGGTAACTTAAAACATGGAAAAAAATAAAAACAAATCAAACGCATGATTATGTAGCATCACTGACTCAACCTAAAATAATCAAATTCACACCAACAAACAAAACTAATTTTATGTATTAATTCAGGTAATAATGCCACTTTAATGAATTGTCTGTGATTTTAGCCTTAATAAAGGAACACAAATAAAGGTAACCTAAAAATGGTAATATCTAAAACAACTAAAAAATAAATAAATAATGCGTGTTATGTAACATTAGTCAATCTATCAATTTATAGCTTGGTTTAAATCAAATCAGATCAGTTAGAAATAGCTCTTTTTAAAAAGTTGTCAGCCACGAGCTGCGAGCAGTATTTTTATCATTTTCACAAACATTTCATGGCCTCAGAATATTAGTTGTATGAATATCAAGGCCGATATTTGACGAGGTGGCTCCCGATCTGAATCAATAGATTAGCGATCCCGCTCCGTGTTCCCGATCTGGGGTGCGCTTCCCAAAAACAGCTATGGTCGCAAGTTCAGTTACCAATAGAGTTCAATGGAACTAACGACCATAGTTAGCTAACGATGCTTTGTTTTAGGAAACGCACCCCTGAACGATTCACAAAGCATCATTTCCGTTCACAAAATGATTCGCGACACGCGCTCCGAAGCTCCGATATGAATCAAATCATGCAGGATTTCATGTTTCGGCGCTATGGTTTATCTGGTTTGTTTTATTTTTAACATGTATGTTACAAACAGATAATCACATACAGAGATAAAACAAAGCCAAGGAAAAGAGAAAAGACAAGAGACAAAAAGTAGGGGAGAACACCCCCCACAAAGATTGTGTCATTGTTTTCAGTGAAACAAAAGTTACATGTGTTCAGAAAACTTATCATAGTTTTAGTGACAATGACATCAATTATAAACCAAGTATGAAAAATGTCCAAAGTTTTCATGTAATTAGATTTTTTACAAAAATTAAATGTGTGCCAAGGAGGCAACAGTTTGTGTGATCATAACATGAAGATGTGAGCTGAGAAGTCACCGAAATAACTCATTCTCTACAGATCATCAACGTTTATGTGCGGTTGAATTATATACATGAGCGATGGTGTATTTGGCTCTAGATTTACACATGCTCATGCACTCATACGAATCTAGGGCAAAGGTCCAGGCCAGGAATCCAGGCCTCAGATGACCCGCCGGTGTGGTTTAACATATCATCAAATATGACCAGGAATAGAGTTTGTGCAGAACACGCTTCAGCGGAGAGATAAACCCACGTCCCTGATGGACTGTGCTGCATGTGGTCCTGTTGGGTAACTGTTATTTAACCGCTTACTAAACCGAGTATGTAACCGAAGTATTCAAGAACGGGGGGGGGGGGGGGTTAACAGTCAGCATTGCAAACCCTACAGATGAAGCGCTTCTCTGAATACTGGACAATATCTGTGATTTTATCAAAGTTTACAGTGATTTTATAATTCACTATAAAATTAATTATAAAAAGTGATTTTAGAATTAAATAATTTTTTACATTTAAAAATATTTATTTCATTTTATTCTCTCTCTCTCTCTCGCTCGCTCTTTTTCGATAATTTCAGTTATAAAGTTTTTTTTTACTTTAAAAACGTTTTACTTTTTACATTTTATAAGGTCAATATATATATACAAATGTATAGTCTATATGATCTATATATGATTATATTATTAAATTGTTGTTAATAATTTTGTCTCCTGATAATTCATAATATAAATCTCTCTTCTCAGATACACTGCAGAATGAATCCATGACATGACAAACATAGTCTTATTAATGTAGAAACTAGGTCAACATTGGTGTAACATTATTTGAATGATATTATGGTGGCATGATGAACTAATGGAAGTCGTTACACCGCGTTATGAAGGCTTCTGAGGGGTCACGTGAATAAACCATGCCAGAGCTGGATCAGGTCCAGCAGGGATCGTGTTAAATATCCGCGCATCAGTCTCGTGAACACACAGCTGACCGACTGTGTACCAGCCGCTGATCACGCAGCGGAGCGCGCTCCTGATTGGCTGACGCTCCGCACACCTTTGTCGGTGATTGGCTGGAGGCGAAAGCACGAGCTCCACGACCCAGCTCGGTTTCTGAAATATGTGAATGAATCGAAGATCCAGAAACAGTGACAGTATTGATCATAATGAGACTCCAGTCAGTTCAGTCAGAGTGAGAATGCAGCATCAGCATGACATCCATATCTAAAAGTGTATAAAACCATCCCCAATAATTTAAGA
>CM049803.1:28203596-28311096 GCA_027422405.1 Ptychobarbus kaznakovi
GACTAATTGATGAAGATGCTGACTTCAATAGCACTTTTGAAATAGTAACACCACTATTTTTGTCTCTTCATCAGATTTGGAAGAAAAGTGTCTTGGCAATGTATCTCTGCAGTGAATGGGTGCCATTGTGAAAACATCACAATAATCCACAAGTTATCTACACCACTCCAGTCCATCAGTTAACATCCTTAGAAGAAAAAAATGTGCATGTGTGTCAAAAATTAATCCATTAAGCCATTTTTGCTTGCAGCTTTTGGCTAAAATATGAGTCCATAATCTATAATAATGCTTCCTCCAGTGAAAAAGTCTGTCTCTCTCACATCCAAATGTGCTGTTTTGGCTTGTAAACAGTGCTTGATCTGTGCAGATTTCTCTCCTGATTCACACCGGACCACGTTTCCACTGGAGGAAGAGTTATTATGGATTATGGACTCGTGTTTTAGTTAAAAACATCTTAATACTGGATTCGTTTCAGCTTTTGTCTTCTCCAGATGTTAACTGATGGACTGGAGTGGTGTGGATTATTGTGATGTTTTTATCAGACTCTCATTCTGACGGCACCCATTCACTGCAGAGCATTCACTGCTGAACAAGTGATGGAATGCTACATTTCTCCAAATCTGTTCCTATGAAGAGTCAACCTAAACATTTCTGTGACACGATATGTTACAGACACAAATTGCTCTTTTGTGTATATAGTTCCCTTTTCTCTGATTGCTGAGTCCTTTTACCAATAATAGTTTCATCAGAATGTCAAATGAGCCAATTGAGCTTCACAATAGCTCTGTTTGTTTTACTCACATCAATGTTGCTTGGACCGTTACGCTTGTCAGTGAACGTTTCTCTATTGCAGCACACAAAAGCAGTTCCGAGTTTTGTGCCGACTCCCTCGACTATAAATGAGCGCATGGCATCTAATCTAACATAACATCTACAGCAGCTCGGAGTGAACGGCGCTGTTTGATAACCATTGTTCTTGGTATAATGGTGAGCTTCTGTTGGCTTGTTGAAGGAAGGACATGTGGTTCGCCTGCCATGTGCAATAACACTGCTTTTGAGCAACAGGAATTCTCCTGAGCTTTAAGGCCCTAAATACAACACAAAATAAAGGAACTCTCCAATAACCTAAAGTATTTGAGATAATCTGATGGGAGAAAACAAAGGACATTTTTCCAGTGAAAGTAATGAAAGTGATTTGCACCATTAAGTGACTGGAAATGTCAACAGTATTACATCACAGGTGAGACTGGGGTCACACTTTGTGTTGAAAGTTGTCACACTTTTTAGTCGAGTGAGTGTTTTTCATGCTGTTTTTTTTAGACACAAACCTATAAAGTAATATTTCCAGATGAACACTTACTGGACTGAAGCAGCTCAGCTTTACTTGATTCTCCATCAATCATGTTTTAGAGTCAAATCTGATCATCAGGATCTTTTGAGGAGCGTTTATTACTTTCACTGTTCCTCAGCGGAGGAATGATCTTCATCACATCTTCTGAGGAGCGTTTATTACTTTCACTGTTCCTCAGCGGAGGAATGATCTTCATCACATCTTCTGAGGAGCGTTTATTACTTTCACTGTTCCTCAGCGGAGGAATGATCTTCATCTCACATCTTCTGAGGAGCGTTTATTACTTTCACTGTTCCTCAGCGGAGGAATGATCTTCATCACATCTTCTGAGGAGCGTTTATTACTTTCACTGTTCCTCAGCGGAGGAATGATCTTCATCACATCTTCTGAGGAGCGTTGATTACTTTCACTGTTCCTCAGAAGAGGAATGATCTTCATCTCACATCTTCTGAGGAGCGTTTATTACTTTCACTGTTCCTCAGCGGAGGAATGATCTTCATCACATCTTCTGAGGAGCGTTTATTACTTTCACTCTTCCTCAGCGGAGGAATGATCTTCATCTCATCTTCTGAGGAGAGTTTATTACTTTCACTCTTCCTCAGCGGAGGAATGATCTTCATCTCATCTTCTGAGGAGAGTTTATTACTTTCACTCTTCCTCAGCGGAGGAATGATCTTCATCACATCTTCTGAGGAGCGTTTATTACTTTCACTGTTCCTCAGCGGAGGAATGATCTTCATCACATCTTCTGAGGAGCGTTTATTACTTTCACTGTCCTCAGCGGAGGAATGATCTTCATCTCACATCTTCTAAGGAGCGTTTATTACTTTCACTGTTCCTCAGCGGAGGGAATGATCTTCATCTCACATCTTCTGAGGAGCGTTTGTTACTTTCACTGTTCCTCAGCGGAGGAATGATCTTCATCACATCTTCTGAGGAGCGTTTATTACTTTCACTGTTCCTCAGGGAGGAATGATCTTCATCACATCTTCTGAGGAGCGTTTATTACTTTCACTGTTCCTCAGCGGAGGAATGATCTTCATCACATCTTCTGAGGAGCGTTTATTACTTTCACTGTTCCTCAGCGGAGGAATGATCTTCATCATCTTCTGAGGAGCTTGGAGCAGTTTGTTACTTTCACTGTTCCTCGGAGGAATGATCTTCATCACATCTTCTGAGGAGCGTTTATTACTTTCACTGTTCCTCAGCGAGGAATGATCTTCATACATCTTCTGAGGAGCGTTTATTACTTTCACTGTTCCTCAGCGGAGGAATGATCTTCATCTCACATCTTCTGAGGAGCGTTTATAACTTTCACTGTTCCTCAGCGGAGGAATGATTCTTCATCACATCTTCTGAGGAGCGTTTATTACTTTCACTGTTCCTCAGCGGAGGAATGATCTTCATCACATCTTCTGAGGAGCGTTTATTACTTTCACTGTTCCTCAGCGGAGGAATGATCTTCATCTCACATCTTCTGAGGAGCGTTTATTACTTTCACTGTTCTTCAGCGGAGGAATGATCTTCATCACATCTTCTGAGGAGCGTTTATTACTTTCACTGTTCCTCAGCGGAGGAATGATCTTCATCACATCTTCTGAGGAGCGTTTTTTACTTTCACTGTTCCTCAGCGGAGGAATGATCTTCATCTCACATCTTCTGAGGAGCGTTTATTACTTTCACTGTTCCTCAGCGGAGGAATGATCTTCATCACATCTTCTGAGGAGCGTTTATTACTTTCACTGTTCCTCAGCAGAGGAATGATCTTCATCACATCTTCTGAGGAGCGTTTATTACTTTCACTGTTCCTCAGCGGAGGAATGATCTTCATCACATCTTCTGAGGAGCGTTTATTACTTTCACTGTTCCTCAGCGGAGGAATGATCTTCATCACATCTTCTGAGGAGCGTTTATTACTTTCACTGTTCCTCAGCGGAGGAATGATCTTCATCACATCTTCTGAGGAGCGTTTATTACTTTCACTGTTCCTCAGCGGAGGAATGATCTTCATCTCACATCTTCTGAGGAGCGTTTATTACTTTCACTGTTCCTCAGCGGAGGAATGATCTTCATCACATCTTCTGAGGAGCGTTGATTACTTTCACTGTTCCTCAGCGGAGGAATGATCTTCATCACATCTTCTGAGGAGCGTTTATTACTTTCACTGTTCCTCAGCGGAGGAATGATCTTCATCACATCTTCTGAGGAGCGTTTATTACTTTCACTGTTCCTCAGCGGAGGAATGATCTTCATCACATCTTCTGAGGAGCGTTTATTACTTTCACTGTTCCTCAGCGAGGAGGAATGATCTTCATCACATCTTCTGAGGAGCGTTTATTACTTTCACTGTTCCTCAGCGGAGGAATGATCTTCATCACATCTTCTGAGGAGCGTTTATTACTTTTCACTGTTCCTCAGCGGAGGAATGATCTTCATCACATCTTCTGAGGAGCGTTTATTACTTTCACTGTTCCTCAGCGGAGGAATGATCTTCATCACATCTTCTGAGGAGCGTTTATTACTTTCACTGTTCCTCAGCGGAGGAATGATCTTCATCACATCTTCTGAGGAGCGTTTATTACTTTCACTGTTCCTCAGCGGAGGATGATCTTCATCACATCTTCTGAGGAGCGTTTATTACTTTCACTGTTCCTCAGCGGAGGAATGATCTTCATCACATCTTCTGAGGAGCGTTTATTACTTTCACTGTTCCTCAGCGGAGGAATGATCTTCATCACATCTTCTGAGGAGCGTTTATTACTTTCACTGTTCCTCAGCGGAGGAATGATCTTCATCACATCTTCTGAGGAGCGTTTATTACTTTCACTGTTCTCAGCGGAGGAATGATCTTCATCACATCTTCTGAGGAGCGTTTATTACTTTCACTGTTCTCAGCAGGAGGAATGATCTTCATCACATCTTCTGAGGAGCGTTTATTACTTTCACTGTTCCTCAGCGGAGGAATGATCTTCATCACATCTTCTGAGGAGCGTTTATTACTTTCACTGTTCCTCAGCGGAGGAATGATCTTCATCACATCTTCTGAGGAGCGTTTATTACTTTCACTGTTCCTCAGCGGAGGAATGATCTTCATCACATCTTCTGAGGAGCGTTTATTACTTTCACTGTTCCTCAGCGGAGGAATGATCTTCATCACATCTTCTGAGAGCGTTTATTACTTTCACTGTTCCTCAGCGGAGGAATGATCTTCATCACATCTTCTGAGGAGCGTTTATTACTTTCACTGTTCCTCAGCGGAGGAATGATCTTCATCACATCTTCTGAGGAGCGTTTATTACTTTCACTGTTCCTCAGCGGAGGAATGATCTTCATCACATCTTCTGAGGAGCGTTTATTACTTTCACTGTTCCTCAGCGGAGGAATGATCTTCATCACATCTTCTGAGGAGCGTTTATTACTTTCACTGTTCCTCAGCGGAGGAATGATCTTCATCACATCTTCTGAGGAGCGTTTATTACTTTCACTGTTCCTCAGCGGAGAATGATCTTCATACATCTTCTGAGGAGCGTTTATTACTTTCACTGTTCCTCAGCGGAGGAATGATCTTCATCACATCTTCTGAGGAGCGTTTATTACTTTCACTGTTCCTCAGCGGAGGAATGATCTTCATCACATCTTCTGAGGAGCGTTTATTACTTTCACTGTTCCTCAGCGGAGGAATGATCTTCATCACATCTTCTGAGGAGCGTTTATTACTTTCACTGTTCCTCAGCGGAGGAATGATCTTCATCTCAATCTTCTGAGGAGCGTTTATTATTTCACTGTTCCTCAGCGGAGGAATGATCTTCATCACATCTTCTGAGGAGCGTTTATTACTTTCACTGTTCCTCAGCGGAGGAATGATCTTCATCACATCTTCTGAGGAGCGTTTATTACTTTCACTGTTCCTCAGCGGAGGAATGATCTTCATCACATCTTCTGAGGAGCGTTTATTACTTTCACTGTTCCTCAGCGGAGGAATGATCTTCATCTCACATCTTCTGAGGAGCGTTTGTTACTTTCACTGTTCCTCAGCGGAGGAATGATCTTCATCACATCTTCTGAGGAGCGTTTATTACTTTCACTGTTCCTCAGCGGAGGAATGATCTTCATCACATCTTCTGAGGAGCGTTTATTACTTTCACTGTTCCTCAGCGGAGGAATGATCTTCATCACATCTTCTGAGGAGCGGTTTATTACTTTCACTGTTCCTCAGCGGAGGAATGATCTTCATCACATCTTCTGAGGAGCGGTTTTACTTTCACTGTTCCTCAGCGGAGGAATGATCTTCATCACATCTTCTGAGGAGCGTTTATTACTTTCACTGTTCCTCAGCGGAGGAATGATCTTCATCACATCTTCAGAGGAGCGTTTATTACTTTCACTGTTCCTCAGCGGAGGAATGATCTTCATCACATCTTCTGAGGAGCGTTTATTACTTTCACTGTTCCTCAGCGGAGGAATGATCTTCATCTCACATCTTCTGAGGAGCGTTTATTACTTTCACTGTTCCTCAGCGGAGGAATGATCTTCATCACATCTTCTGAGGAGCGTTTATTACTTTCACTGTTCCTCAGCGGAGGAATGATCTTCATCACATCTTCTGAGGAGCGTTTATTACTTTCACTGTTCCTCAGCGGAGGAATGATCTTCATCACATCTTCTGAGGAGCGTTTATTTATTACTTTCACTCTTCCTCAGCGGAGGAATGATCTTCATCACATCTTCTGAGGAGCGTTTATTACTTTCACTGTTCCTCAGCGGAGGAATGATCTTCATCACATCTTCTGAGGAGCGTTTATTACTTTCACTGTTCCTCAGCGGAGGAATGATCTTCATCACATCTTCAGAGGAGCGTTTATTTCTTCATCTCTTGGATTGCATTATATGTTTGGATCATTTCAATCTCATCTTACTAAGACATATTATTGGAGATATAGAGTGATGACTGATATTAACATCATTTTATGTCAGTACCTGGTGTACTGTTATAAAGATTTAATTGATTTACATTACAGGCATCCAAATTTAATAACTTTATTTTAGCACCAAATTGCCAATTTTGCTTAGTTTGAGTTTCTGATTAAAATCAACCTGTTTTCCTCAATATTCTCACTATATCAGACTATTATTCATAAAAACCTGATGTATCAATTATGATATTTTTTTCAAAGATACATTTAAACCGTTATTAGAAAGCACAAAATGCTGGTTTCAGCTAGTTGTATTGTTAAAGATTGTAAGTAAATGGGAATTACTTTATGGCTTTGCTAGATTTGGACTATATTTAAACACAAGTTTGATGTGCTAAAAACATGTAAAGGTCATTGCCAGCAGGCTAAATGGATAGACAGTGATTCAGTGTTTATAACTGAAACAATAGAGCTTATCTTTTGTTTTCCATCACTATCTGTAATCTTTCATCTCTCCACCCAGCACACAGCACCCAAAGGAACTCACGCATTTCCTTGACCCTCGTTCAATAAATATTCAGTCTAATCCTGACGAAAAGAACTGCAGACTGGAAAAGTATTCCATTCCACCACAGAAAAAAATGTATATCTCCTTTTTATCTCCTTCTGACCTTTATTCTTGTAATTCTGAGTTTATATCTCGCTATTATGACTTTATATCTCGCAATTCTGACTTTATATTTCATAATTCTGACTATATCTCGCAATTCTGACTTTATATCTCATAATTCTGACTTTATATCTCGCAATTCTGACTTTATATCTCACAATTCTGACTTTATATCTCGCAATTCTGACTTTATATCTCCCACCATATTTCTGAGTTCATATCTCACAATTGCGACTTCATATCTCACAATTGCGACTTCATATCTCACAATTGCGACTTCATATCTCACAATTGCGACTTCATATCTCACAATTGCGACTTCATATCTCACAATTGTGACTTTATATCTCACAATTCTGACTTTATATCTCGCAATTCTGACTTTATATCTCGCAATTCTGACTTCATATCTCACAATTATGAGTTCATATCTCACAATTCTGACTTTATATCTCGCAATTCTGACTTTATATCTCACAATTCTGAGTTTATATCTAATGGATGCGAGGGTATAACAAAAAGCTTGGGACAAACTGGAACCCTGGACTCTGGGCTGGACGCCCCTAGAGACTAAACAAGCCGTGTTTCTCATTCCCCAGGCGCTCGGGTGTCTGACTAGAGCACGCGTGCCCAGACATGTCCCTATCGGTCTGACTCTGGCCGCCGGCCAGTCAGTGGGCAGCCCACCCTGGTGTTTGATCTGGGGGTATGGCTCCAGCCAGTCCCGGCATTGTATCCCAAACAATGCACCCCAGACCTACTGAACTCCATAAACATATCCCTTTGTGGGCTTTTCCTCGAACTCAGGGTGGGGGACACCCGTTGTCAGGAAGAGGGACTCCTATCCAAAAAAAGACGGCAGTGCCTCCCTCGCCGGCTGCTGACTGGGCATTCCTGCCTTTAACCTCCAGGGAAAAATCAGCTTCATAAATTCACAGACCATAAAGATGTGCAACTACATGATGAACAAAAGTACTCAGCTGTTAATTCTACATAGACAGTATATATATTAACATGTTTTTGATTGTTTAAATATTTACATTATTTATGTCTTATATACAATTATACATATTTTGAAATAGCTTTTATTTTTTATTTAGATTTTTAGTATTGTAGAAATATTTATATTTATTATGTATATTTCTATATTATATTTTTATATTATTGATGTACTATTATTAATAGGGTTAATAATAGTACTGTTAGTAATTAGGTTTTATTTTTATATAAAAACTAATATTTTCAGTAATGTTTTTATGTGTTTTTATGAAAATTATTAGTTTGCGATTTTTTTTATTTCAGTTTATATATTTGCATTTACATTTAGTCATTTAGCAGACACTTTTATCCAAAGCGACTTACAAATGAGGACAACAGAGCAACAACATGCAAGTGATGACAAGTCTTGGTTAGCCTAAGTGTTAGCTAGTGTTAGTTTTTACAAGAAAAGCTAGCAGTTACAGAATAAATATGCAATTGATAGAGGGTCACATGTGTGTGTGTGTGTGTGTGTGTGTGTGTGTGTGTGTGTGTGTGTGTTACCGCTGATGTGTGTGTGTGTGTGTGTGTTTGTGTGTGTGTGTGTGTGTGTGTGTGTGTGTGTGTGTGTGTGTGTGTGTGTGTGTGTGTGTGTGTGTGTGTGTGTGTGTGTGTGTGTGTGTGTGTGTGTGTGTTTGATAAAAAGAAGACAGATTGATAAAATATAATTAGAATAGAGAGTGCTAGAGTTAGAGGGTCAGATAAAGATGGAAGAGATGTGTTTTTAGCCGTTTCTTGAAGATGGTGAAGGATTCAGCTGCTCAGACTGAGTTGGGCAGGTTACCAGGAGGGAACAGTTAATGTAAAAGTCTGTGAAAGTGATTTTGTGTCTCTTTGTGATGAACAATAAAGCATCGTTCACCTGCAGAACACAATATTCTAGAGGCACATTAGTCTGAAGTAATGCATTTCAAGATTATTATTATTTATTTTTTTACATTTACATTTAATAGTGATAATTTGTTACATTTAGCGCTTTTCTGGGTACTCAACGCGCTTTACATAGAAGCGGAAATCTCCTCATCCACCACCAATTTAAGTAAAGAGGTGCTATTGGAAGTGCACACAGAGGTGTGACGTGCGTTCTTTTCGGCTCATTAAAGACTAATCTTGCAGCAGCATTTTGGATTAATTGTAGAGGTTTGATGGAACTGGCTGGAAGACCTGCCAGAGAGCATTTATAGTCAAGTCTGGACAGAACAAGAGCCTGAACAAGAGTTGTGAAGCATGTTACGAGAGAAAGGGCCTGATCTATATATATATATATATATATAAACCTGAAATAATAAATATTAAACATATGTAATATTTTATTTATATTAAGTTGAAGCACTAAAATCACTAACTGGAAATAAATAAAAAATAAAAACTGAACTGCACTAAAAATAAATAAATAAAATAAATAGAAAAATATAAATATATAGAAATATAAATGACAAAAGCACATACAGATTACTAATTAATAAACTATGATATAAAATAAAAGCAAAACCAAAATATTAACAAATTCATAAAATATGAATACAAACTATGACATGCATTTTTATGCATAAAAATATTACAATTATTCACTATTCATATATATATATATATATATATATATATATATATATATACTTGTAAGTCGCTCTGGATAAAAACGTCTATAAATGACTAAATGTTAATATATATGGTTCTAGGTTCTTTATATTTTCACATACACAATCATACGGGGTATAATCAGTAGTGAAATGTAGGTCAGAACAGGTCCGCTCAATGGAAAGTGCAAAAAAAATAATAATAACAATAAAATAAAAATAACATAAGCAATAAAACAATGAAACATAACACAAGAGAATATATATATAATATAGGTGAGAATGAAAAAGGGAACAAATAATACAATAAAATGAGTAAGATGTGCAATGAGATAAGGTGTGCAATACAGTATACTGTGGATTATTATATTAATAAATTAAAAAAAAAAAAAACATGGATGTGCAAGAGAATGTGCAAATAGGTTGTACCGGGTATGTACACATAGCAGCAGTGTGGATGATGGAGAATAATGGATGTGTTAACAGTTTATTAAATTGAGTCCTGTGGATGTAATGATGTTATGAGACTGAGTTTAGGAGCCTGATGGCCTGAGGGAAGAAACTCCTCCTCAGTCTTTCAGTTTTTGCCATCATACTCCTGAAGCGCTTGCCAGATGGCAGTAAACAGAAATGATGGTTACCAGGGTGATTCGAGTCCTTGATGATTTTTTTTGCAGCTTGCTTTTACAGCGTTTGAGGTAGATGTCCTGCAGAGAGGGGAGAGCAGACCCTGAGATGCGCTCAGCTAAGCGCACGACTCTCTGTAGAGCCTTGCAGTCCTGGTTTGTGGCGTTGCTATACCACACTGAGATGCACTGAGTCAGTACACTTTCTATGGCCCCTGAATAGAAAGTTTTCAGGATTGCTGGTGAGACCTGAATTTCCTCAGCTGTCGCAGATGGTACAGTCTTTGCCTGGCTTTCTTGACCTGTGTTTGGATGTGTGCAGTCCATGTCAGGTCCTCGGAGATGTTTACACCGAGGTACTTGAAGCTACTCACCCTCTCCACAGGGGTCCCACTGATAATAAGAGGAGTGTAGGGCCGCTGCTGACTCTTCCTGAAGTCCACGATCAACTCTTTAGTTTTTTTCACGTTCAGAGAGAGACAGTTGTCCTGGCACCATGATGTAAGTCTCTCTACCTCATCCAAGTATGCGGCCTCGTCATTGTTGTCAATGAGGCCCAGAACCACAGTATCATCCGCAAATTTAACGATGGAAGTGGAGCTGTGAGAGGACACGCAGTCGTGGGTGTAGAGAGAGTAGAGCAGGGGACTCAGGACACAGCCCTCTGGGGCTCCTACGTTCAGAGTGATGGAGTTGGAGGTGAACTGACCGACTTTCACCACTTGTGGTCTGGCGGTGAGGAAATCTTGAATCCAGTCACAAAGTGAAGAGTTTATGCTGAGGTCTGAGAGTTTGACAGCTAGCTTGGTGGGGACTATAGTGTTGAAAGCTGAGCTATAGTCTATGAATAGCAGCCTGACATAGTTGCCATTTTTGCTGTCGATGTGAGTGAGGGAGGAGTGCAGTACCTGAGAGATGGCGTCATCAGTAGACCTATTGGCCGATAGGCAAACTGAAGAGGGTCCAAAGTAGCAGGGATGGAGGAGCAAATGTGTTTCTTTAAAAGTCTCTCAAAAACCTTCATGACTGTCGATGTGAGTGCAACTGGACGATAGTCATTCAGGCAAGAGGGTTTACTGTTCTTAGGCACAGGGATTATGACAGATTTTTAAGGAGGTGGGAACAACAGAGGTAGCGAGGGACTCATTAAATATGGATGTAAACAAACCAGCAAGCTGATCAGCACGGACCTCAGAACGCGGCCAGTAATCCCATCGGGTCCTGCTGCTTTCCTGACGTTCACTCTCCTTAGTTCCCTCCGAACTTCATTCCTCTGACAGAGTGAATACATGATCATCGCTGCTCTGTCTGCTGCTTCCTGACGTGCTGGTTGGCAGATTCGCGCCGCCATTGCATTCGAAGCGGCCAAAGAAGGTGTTTAATTCATTGGCCAGCAGTGGGTCTGCTCTCACCTCTGCGGAGGAGTTATTTCCAGAGGAACAGATGGTCTTAAGTCCCTGCCACATGCGTCGAGAGTCGTTGAGCTGGAAATGTGACTCAATTTTATCACTGTACCGGCGTTTTGCGGCCTTTAACTGCCTGACGGAGAGAGTAGCATGATGCCTTGTACTCACTCATGTTTCCTGACAACAGACTGGCGTTATATGCGGCAGATCGATGGTTAACCGCCTCACGGATTGATCTGTCCACCCACGGTTTCTGATTAGAAAAAGTCCTTATTGTTACCGTTTCAGTGGCCTGCTCGGTTAACGTGTTTACGAAGCTCAATGCTACCTCCGTGAATTCGCTGACGTCAGATGAACTCGCCCGAAACATGTCCCAGTCGACGTCATCGAGAGACGCTTGAAGCGTGGCTTCAGAGTGCGAGGACCAGCGCGTCACTTCCTTCTTCACCGGGGAGCCTGAACTATCCGTTGTTTGTATTCGGTGTGAGGAAGATGGCGACATGATCTGATTTTCCAAAGCCGGCAGTGAGTGGGCTTTGTAGGCATTTTTGAGCGGAGTGTAGCAATGATCGAGTGTATTCTGTCCTCTGGTGGACAGGATATATGCTGATGAAAGTTCGGCATGACTTTTCTTGAGATTGGCTTTGTTAAAGTCCCCAGCAATGATACATGCAGCGTCAGGATGTTTATTGATGTATCCACTGAGCACATCGTGAAGTTTGGACAGAGCCGAGCTAGTGTCAGCTTGTGGTGAAATGTAGACAGAAGTAATAACGATTGATGAAAATTCCCGGGCAGATAGAATGGGCGGCAGATAATGGATAGATGTTCCAGATGAGGCGCGCAGGAGCGCGACAGAATGGAGATATTTCTGGGATCACACCATTTTTTGTTAATAAAGAAACACACTCCACCACCTTTGGTTTTTTCCGGCCTCGGCTGTTCTGTCCATCCGAAAAACAGAGAAGTTATCAGACGGCGTTACAGCGGTGTCCGGGACCGTCGGCGAGAGCCATGTTTCGGTCAAACAAAGGATGTTGCAATCTCTAATGTCCCGTTGGAAACTTATCCTGGCTCTAAGATCGTCCATCTTATTCTCCAAGGATGTGTATAATGTATATGTGACCCTCTGTGAAATCCAGGCAAAAGTCTCAAAATCTAATTATGAGATAACAAGCATCAAATTTGATTTCTATCATTAATTTCACTGTAATTTCAATCTTTGACATGACCTTACTCAGTCAATATTAAATATATAAAGGTTCAATTTTCGCATAATGTTCTTACCATATGAAGAATATATATAATCTTTATATAATTATGGAAAATGTATACATGTAATTAAATTTTTCCGCAATGTATTTCGGTACACATATATATAAAAAGAGTGCTTGGGGGGGATTTCACATTATGAAATGTGAATTTACGCAACAAAAATCCCTTGAACCTAGCTGTATTAAGTTTTTGTTACCTATATTTTTTTCTTAATACTGTATATTCGTGTACTACGGTGGCTCAGTAGCGCAAATCAAACTTGACGTCAAGAGGAGCAGAAGCTGCCATACAGACTCCAGCTCCCAGGTGTCGCTGTGGCCTCCAGCTGCGCATGCGCGGAACACAGCAGCCGATCAGCTGACCGTGAGTAAAGCCTTCACAAACACTGGACTGTCATTATGAATATCAAATCCTAAGACAATTATTTAGATAAATCTACCAAGTAATCGTCGCGTCATCTCGTTCACGGTGAAAGCAGGTAAGCCCCGCTGGAGAAACGACCGTTTTAAAGGCAGTGGTCGTGTTTGTATCGTCTGCAGATTTAACGTTAGCTGTATTTGCTAGTGTGGATTAAAGCTGTCTGGGGTTCATTTTATAATTAATTACGCGTGATTTCAGCTTGTTAATTGATAAGAAACGTCTTAAATGTGGCGTAATGCCGATTTGAATGTAGCATATTTGTGCAGTTCTCTTGTACTGTATGTATGAAATACTGCGTGTTTATGATCTGATGCTGTGAGCCATCCTGATATAAAATCATAATCAGTAACTGCCTCAGATGATCAAACATCTGATATCTGATGAGATTATTACTCTGATCGGACTCTGTCCATTCAAGGTCGGCAGCTTCGACTCGTGACTGTCGTGCATTTTGAGGAAATGACCCAATCAGGGTATTCATGTTCAAAATTAATATTATCTCCTTCTTTGATGTGCTCAGATTTATGTGTTCTGACATTAAAAATACATTGTTCTCATTAGCTGTCAAATAACATGACAGTTTATTCAAAATTAAGATTTTCACTTTGAAATGTAAAGGTGAGTTCTGTATAACAGGGACCTACACTGAAAAACTTGCATTTAAATGAGTTAATATTTATTTACAGGGCTGATTTTCAGACCTTTAAATCACATTTTTTAAGTAATGAAAATATACATTTTTTTATAAAGTTTCTGGTTCTATATTTCATCAGGTGGATATTGCTTTTTGTATGTTCTTGTAGAAGAAAACCTGTCTGCACATTATCACGAGTAATTCTGTGAGTTTGGGTCTTTATAGAGTAAACTTTACAGCAATAAGTATAATTTTAATATTTTAATTCGCATGATTGATATCTGACATAAATGTGGAAATCAATGCCAGAAAATATAATTGTCACCCCGAAATAATAAAGCCTGAAATTGAAATTAAAACAACAAACGTTTATTTTTTTCAAAAACATCTCAAATTAATTTTATTATTATTATTTCTTTATTTATTTTTGGTGGTGGGACTAGTGAAAATGTGCATTACAGAAAAGATATGATCATTGTTTCGGCTTTTATTAATGCCAACGTTTAGGTGATTGTGTAATTTATTTGAATGTCTTTTATTAAAGAGTGGTGATGTATATGAATGTTTGATATCTTTGTAGAGTTGTTGAATGAATGTCTTTCAATATCTTTGTAGAGTGGTGGGTGTTTAGAATTCTTTCATATTATGTGTTGGTGTGTCTATTTATTTGAATGTCTGTGATTTCATATCTTTGATAGAGTTGGTGGTGTATTAGAGTTGGTATGTATATGAATGTCTTTCTCATGAATGTCTTTCATATCTTTGATAGAGTTGGTGGTGTATATGAATGTCTTTCATATCTTTGGTTGGTGATATATGGAATGTCTTGTGGTGTTTATGAATGTCTATATCTTTGATAGAGTTGGTGATGTTATCAATTCTTTCATATCTTTGGAGGTGATTATATGAATGTCATATCTTTGATAGAGTTGGTGGTGTATATGAATGTCTTTCATATCTTTGATAGAGTTGGTGGTGTTATATGAATGTCTTTCATATCTTTGATAGAGTTGGTGGTGTATATGAATGTCTTTGATTGGTGGTGTATATGAATGTCTTTTCATATCTTTGAGGTTGTGGTGTATATGAATGTCTTTCATATCAGTGGTGTATATGAATGTCTTTCATAGAGTCTTGATGTTTGGTGGTGTATTTATGAATGTCATGAAGAGTTGGTGGTGTTTATCTTTGATAGAGTTGGTGGTCTATATGAATGTCTTTCTGATGAGTTGGTGATGTATATGAAAGTTTTCTTTAGAGTTGGTGGTGTTTTATGAATGTCTCTCTTTGATAGAGTTGGTGGTGTTTATGAATGTCATCTTTGGATAGAGTTGGTGGTGTTTATGAATGTTCTCGCTGGTATGTTTAGGGAATGTCCTCTTTGATAGAGTTGGTGGTGTTTATGAATGTCTTTCATATCTTTGATAGAGTTGGTGTGTATATGAATGTCAGTGATAGAGTTGGTGATGTATATGAATGTCATGATAGAGTTGGTGGTGTTTATGAATGTCCGAGTTGGTGTGTATATGAATGTCTTTCATATCTTTGGTTGATTTCTTTCATATCTTTGATAGAGTTGGTGGTGTTTATGAATGTCTTTCATATCTTTGATAGAGTTGGTGGTGTTTATGAATGTCTTTCATATCTTTGATAGAGTTGGTGGTGTTTATGAATGTCTTTCATATCTTTGATAGAGTTGGTGGTGTTTATGAATGTCTTCCATATCTTTGCGGTGTGTATATGAATGTCAGCAGACATGGGACAAACTAATGACGGCCACAACTCGCACCAACAACCTCTCCACCAACAGCAAGTTCAACATTCCCGATCTCAAGGTCACGTTCTCTTCCTCTTCCTCTTTCTACAGTCTGAGCTGAGCAGCCCTTTGAGCTCGGGCGTTACATGTCTTCCGTAATGGAGAAAATGAAAATTAATTCAGAATATTTTCCTGAGATGTTGATTTATGACAAGCAATTAGAAAATTAATCAGATTTAAATTATCTTTACAACATATTATCATATATTCAACGGATGTACAATTGTATCACAAAATGAATGTCATCCATGTTTAAAGACTAAGAAGGAGAGTGTTCACGGTGAAACTTCCAAACATTTAATATCTCTGAAAATCCCTGAATGTGCTCTGTACAGGACATCCAGACTTATTAATGTGACGAGTGAAGATATAATGTTCATATGATATATATATATATATGTGGGTCATTCCTGAGATTCGGTAATATCTCAGTCCCACACAGCTTTCTAAAGTGGTGGTTCAACAAAATACATTGTTAGAAGCTTTTCACAAAACTTTGGGATGGCCATTATAATGAATACAAATTATTTTTGCATTTTAATATTTTTTAGCATAAAATAATGTCTTATATCTATCTTAAACCAAGCATTTTGTCATGTCCCTGAGGCACATGAGGCACATTTTGAGTTTTTACAAAAAATATTAACTAAAATGTGCATAGTGTCTGTGATTTTTGGCAACAATAACAATGTAAAATATTTATTTGTGTTCCTTTCTTGTATTTATTTTTTAAAAAAAAAGAAAAAAAAGCTATTTTGATAAAAAAAACGTCTTTATTTAAAGTTATGTCCCTCAGTCTGAACTCAACCCCGTCACACTAACTGCTCTACAACCAATAATTAATTTAATCTCCAATCATATGACAAATTTACCAGTCATAATTTACCAGACATCATTCAGACATCATTCAGTCTCTTTATTAGTGGTCTTTAGAAAATGGTTATTAGTATCTGCAGAAATTTATTAGATCATACTTTTATTCATATTTGAGGCTGTTATAGGCGGGGGGGGGGGGTTACTGTCAAGCTTAACAACTCAACCCCGTCACATATAATTAAGATGGAAAATTATTACTTTTTCATCATTTTATTTGAATCCATAAGTATATACAATGTACTTATGTTATTGATGCCATATATGGTCTACTCTCATAACCCCGTCACAAATATATGTATTTCTCATTGTTACGGGGTTGTAAACTTGTGACAGGGTTGAGTTATTTGCTTTCATATTTGATATTCCAGTGAACTTTACGTGCTAGAGAGAGTTGCGAGAGAGAGAGAGAGAGGCAAGAGATGAGAGAGAGAGATGCGAGAGAGAGAGAGAGATGCGAGAGAGAGAGAGAGAGAGATGGCGAGAGAAGAGAGAGAATGAGAGAGAGAGAGATGCGAGAGAGAGAGAGATGCGAGAGAGATGAGAGAGAGAGAGAGAGAGAGAGATTGCGAGAGAGAGATGCGAGAGAGAGAGAGAGAGAGCGGAGAGAGAGATGCGAGAGAAGAGAGAGAGATGCGAGAGAGAGAGAGAGAGATGCGAGAGAGAGAGAGATGCGAGAGAGAGATGAGGGAGAGAGATGAGAGAGAGAGAGAGAGAGAGAGAGCCAGCCGTGATGCGCTTTCAATGACGCATGAGACACGGACAAACAAGGAGAGGATTTACTAAAGATTTCACATCCTATAAAGTTCTCATTATAATGCTATGTCATTCATGTTTATGGCAGATTTGTGCGATATTTTCATCTACATTATCAAGTGATTCCTAAAATCGCCTGCGTGTTTTCGAAGCCATACGAAGTACGAAAACAATTTTAATTGAAGTATGCATACTGTTGAACAAATATGATGAAAAAAAGTATTTTTGAAAAAGAAACATCTAAAAGCAATATGACCGTCTCAAATAACAGTCAATATCGGGCATTGCATTTGAGCATGAAACTAAACCCTGGTAATATGCAGTGCATTCAGCATGTAAATCAATGTTAATATCCCAACGCATCCTATATTAGCTGAATCAGATGTGTGTAGCTCACCCAGACATCACTGCGTGACTCAAACCCAAGCTTCTCTCTCTTCTCACGTCTTTGAACCGCATGCTGCTGCAAGCACAATCAGAGCTCAGGGTGCCGCCCAAAGTGCTGCGATCACCAATCAGAGTTTTTTTCCCCACGATCATCGTTTTCATGATCGATCATCGCTGTCACGGCCGAGTACTCGATCGCTGTTGCACATCCCTGCTCTCTACAACAATGTGTTTGCGTCAGTTAAAATCTTCTCAGACTCTTTATGTGGTATTTTGCATGCACGATTCCTCTGATTGCAACTAAAATGAGCCTTTTTCAGAGCAAATGCATAAGTCTTGTTCCTATTGCCCCGGGTCAAGTGACCCTGCTGACCTGTCGTCTTGACCAGTCACTCTCCGCGTGACCGGAGGAGAACAGAGGCGGCGCCACTCTAAGCCCCTGATGTCTCTACGGGCCTGGCTGTGTTTGTATTGCTTCGTTATACTGGATGATGATCAAAGTGTTTCTCTAAACGCTGCAGGTCGGGACATTAGATGTCCTGGTGGGGCTGTCTGATGAGCTGGCCAAGCTGGACGCTTTTGTCGAGAGGTGAAGTGGTTTTTCTTTCTTTTTTACACTCAGCACCGCAATTCCAATGTAAACGTTTACATATTCATGCAGAATTAATATTCACAGTGTGTGGATGTGTTTTAAGGATAGTTTTGTGTTTAATAAGATGCTTTGGATGGTTACACCTTGACCTCCATCTTTAGATTCTGGGCTTCCTAGGTCCCTCATTCAATCTCAGCATATATCTTTTTGGGGGATTTATTGTCCATCAGATGAAATTCTTATACTGTAATCATTTTGATCTGTAACACAAAATGTGTGGGATGAGTTATGCACCAAATTTTAATTCTTGGGATTATGGCTTTTGAGTCACTCAAATATGAGCAGTACACTGTAAAAATCATTTTTGGTAACACAGTGTCCATGTTACATGTACTTACTATTATAATAGTAACAAGTTATGCATAATTACATGCAGGTAACCCTAAGCCAAACCCTAACCATATAGTAAGTACACGTAGTTAATTAATATTACTCCGTACTCTAATGTCTGATTTCACCGTAACAAGGACACCTTGAAATAAACTGTAAAGAAGATAAAACCAGGATTAGTGGAGTGTTTTACAAGAAACTACAACAGGTTATTTCAGTATTTCCACTTCACAATGTCATGTTTAATTCAATGTATTTACATTTCTTTTTTGCTTTGTAAAATGTACGAGTCATTTCTGAATGAAAATAGTTTCTAAACCAAGTTTTTTCAGTGTAGTGTTAGTGATGCTTGACTATAAAAATACTCATTTGAAGGCCTTTCTGCCTAAAAGAATCAAATCTCTTGCAGATTTGAGTTGTTGTGGTTTCTCGCAGGGACATATCAATGCTCAGCATTCAGTCTAAACTGAACGTTTCTTTACTTTTGTGCGGTGAGGAATCTCATATAGAGGTGAGGTCTGAATACAAATAGTTATTAGCAGTTTGGTGACGCGCTAGCTTCCCTTTTTGCGATCATATTTAAATTGCATGACTTCTAGCTCATTCCTGTTCATTTTAAAGTAATACATATTCCTCAATTTAAGTTGTGATAAAAGCGTGCTTTGGTAATATTACGTCCGGTCAGCCTTACGTTATTTGAACATAACAGCAGGAATCAATCCTGAGTTGCATGTTGGAGCATCTCCAGACCACGTGTCTGATATATTACCTGTATTTAATTTTATTAAGTTTGGCCAGAATCTTCTCACATTTGTAAAAGCTTTATTTTGATGTTATCCGAAGCCATGTGGCTGAATGAATGGGTTTCTTGGACACCTCGGTGCTCCTGAATCACCTGATATGTGTGATGTGTCTTGGAGAACTGGAGAGTTTTCAGAGGGATGTGATGTCTTTTGATGCCGTTCACAGTGTGGTGAAGAAGGTGGCTCAGTACATGGCCGACGTGTTGGAGGACAGTCGAGATAAAGTCCAGGAGAACCTGCTGGCTAATGGAGGTGACGGTCACTGATGTATCTGTGGTATGAAATGATCCGACGCTGTTGCATTAATCCTGTTTTCCTTGTGTTGTTTTAGTCGATCTGGTCACATACGTCACAAGATTTCAGTGGGACATGGCCAAGTACCCTATCAAACAATCCTTGAAGCACATTTCTGAGATTGTATCCAAGGCAAGGGATCTGATCCAATGTTTTCTGTGAATCTAAAATCTGCAATGACTTACTTTTAGCACTCGTTGATATATTTGATATAATCTCAGCCTTCTTTATTATTGATATGGAGTTAGGATACGGTTTTAAACGAAGCTCTCTCCCCCTGCTGTTCTCCAGCAAGTCTCACAGATTGACAACGACCTGAAGGCTCGAGCGTCAGCCTACAACAACCTGAAGGGAAACTTACAGAATCTGGAGAGGAAGAATGCGTGAGTGAATTCAGACATATCAGACTAGCTCGTATTTATAGGGGGTTTATTTCAGATTTATTATTTGAGCTGTATTCATTTAGTTAGTAACCTGGACACTAGTTATTTGTTTTAGTGCATTGATTTCTTTTTTTATTGAATAAGTGCTGAATATATGATACAACACTTACAAATGAAAGGGGTCATATGATGCGATTCAAGTTTTCTTTCTCTTTGGCGCATTACAAGCTGATTGTGTATAGATCCCTGAAGTTACAAAGACTAAAGTCTCAAACCAAAGAGATATTCTTTATCAAAGTTATAATGTATATAGTGTAAATGCTCACTCAAAGAAAGAAGGCGGGGCTATTATTCTGGCTGTAGTATTGTCCTGGAGACGCTGTGTGTCGTTGTGAAAGAGAAACTACTTTGTTTGTGCTTCCAAAAGAGGACACAGCTAGAAATCAGTGGTTCAGTTGTGTTTACAACACTGTTCCAGAACAGCTCAACACTAATATTAGACCGTGTGCAGCACATCTGTGTCCTGAACCCGTGAGAGTAACGTACAACGCTTCTGTGCTCAAAGACTGTTTCTATAAAGTGGAGCAATTCCAGCTTTACAAGCTTCTGACTCACAGCCTGTCAGTATGATTTCATATTTAAAGAATTAGCCGCTGACGAGTTTTGAGCGGTGTAGAGTAGTGCTTGTTGTTTGTCGTTTCTCCGATCACAAATGCAGACATGGTTATGTTTCGTAAAAAGACAGAATAAGTCATTATAATCAGTAATTGTGTCCCCACTGGATGCAATAAATGCCTCGTTTATAATGGGTTTCATTGTTTTTGTGAATAGTGAGGGAAATTCTTGAGCGTGCTCCAGACAGTGCAGAAACAATTTACATATAGACCGTACATACGTACAGACTTATACAGAAGACAATGTGCAGAATACACATACATACAACATCTAACACGTAAAAAAACAAATAAAACATACGAAAAACTGACGTTTTCTCGGAGCTCGCAACACGGCTGCCATACTCGGCGCCATCTTGAGGAGAATTTCTCAATACGGTAAGGGGCGTAATATTTCCGTCTCACGCTTGAGGTATTCGGCCAATCACAACGCACTAGATAGCTGGCCAATCAGAGCACGCCTCACTTCTCAGAACAATGAGCTTATAAAAATCGACGTGTTTCAGAAAGGCGGAGCATTGACAACAATAATGTACAGTATGTGGATTTTTTTTTTTTTTTACCTTAAACCACATAAACACATTGTATTACACCAAATACACAAATAATGTTCTTTTTAGCAACATCATATGACCCCTTTAAAAAGAAAAGTATACATCTGACAAATCCAAAAAAGTAGTCAAAAACCGTCCTAATTTGAGTGTTTGGGTGAACTACTCGTTTAAGAAAGTAAATGAAAGGAAAGACTTTGAGAGTCATGCTTAGGAAGCATGTTCAATGATCCAGTGTGATGTGTGTCTCTCACCAGAGGGAGTCTGCTGACCCGGAGTTTGGCAGATATCGTCAAGAAAGAAGACTTTGTGCTTGATTCAGAGTACCTCATTACTATGCTGGTGGTGGTGCCAAAGTAAGTGACATGTTCCACATTTTATCAGTCAATTCAAATCTTTTTGAATTGAATAGAAATCTTACCAGACACGTTAGCAATATACTGTTGATAACAGACTGATTCGGCTCATGTGATGAACTGTTCACGTGTGATGCTCTCTGTGAAGGACCATATGTAAAACACATACCAAATCGCATCCAAATAATGGAGTCCGCACACACACCACAGCCAATTATTAAGTGAATTAATTATCCATGTAAGACAGAACAACGGCGGTGATCTCCCGTATCCCTCACATCTCATCAGTTCTCCGATAGCCTCATGAGTAACCCAAAGTACAGAGCAAACAAAGACAGCCCACGCTCACGCTCCCTTCGCCATCTCTGTCCCAGGCTGTCTCCGAAATCACCCCCTATAGCCTCATTCACTATTCCCTACATGAGTCCACTCATACAGTTCACTCGAAGGAGTGAATGAGAACGAGTGAGTGAATTCAGACACTAAGTGCACCGGAAGGACTGTCACTTTTGCATAGTTTGCTTGCTGTTTAATAATCATCTGAAACGGGCCGCTCCAGTAAGATTAAAGGATTTATCTTGAACTCTGTCACGGAAATTATGTATAAACCCTAAAAGTCAATTTACCATTAATTTGTACCTGTGTTGTATTACGCTGTGAATGAGCGCTTCTAAAATAAATGAATGGATGATTCAGCTGCGGGCGACAGCTTCAATTCATTCGGCTCGCGACTCTCACAGTGCATTATGGGGATTCTCAAGCCATTGAGTGTACATCGGTTGTACACTCGTTTTTGCGGTGCATTGTGGGATTGAATGAGTGCACTCGAGAACATCCACTATGGTTTCGAACACCACTTAAAATGGCTGTTATAGTGCACTATTTGAGGGTATAGGGGGCGATTTCGGATACAGCCCCAGTGTTTTATAGAGTGCCATGATTATATTCAGGTGTGCATCCACTCCCTTCAGCCAATCACATGCAACTCAGAAATAACCGCTTACCCACTGGAACCGTCACAATATCGCTAGGTGCTATTCACACAGTGAAGGGGGGAAAAGCAAGGCTTTTAACTTGAGCACGGTGTTTTTAAAATGCCATGCACTAGACACCGCAGAAGAAGCAACAGTCACACGTCATCAAGCACATGTTTACATTGAGAAAGAATGGAAGAGCAGCGCGGTGAACCTCTAATGAACTACTATTGTGTGTCTGATATTTCATGATTGCATGCTGACAGGCTGAAAGCTGCGGGTATTTCTTTATTACGAAACATTTATAATTAATAACGGTCTACTGATGTTATACTTTCAGTCATTTCAAGTTGCCTTGACTTCTTGCATTATTTCAGAACATATGATATGTTTAAGATAAAATATGTGCCTTCATAATTCATGCATCTTTTCTGCAAAGATATTTAACAAGTGATTTGTTTTACATTTAATCCATGTTGAAATCATGTGTGCTGCACTTGGAATAGAACTGTCTTTAACTAGTTGTTAATAAAGAAAATGTTAAATTATGTTTATCAGTTTAATGTAAAAAAATAAAATAATTGGTCACACGTTCTGAAAAATAAATAAATTGAGATTGAACTTTTTTGCCGTAATTCCAAAACATAAAAATGGATGCAAAAACCATATTTCTGGATGCACACACCACACACCTATTGTGTTGAGTGTTTTTCATGCACATACTGACAGCAAGTCTTCTAACCCTTCAGAACTAATTATACTGAATGGCAGCGCATGTACGAGACTCTTGCAGAAATGGTGGTGCCACGATCTACAAAGTAAGAAACTTACAACCATTTCGATGTTTAACTCTGGTGTTAAGTGTCTTGCTTGTCTAAGGAATCATGCACCTGGTCACCAGAAGCCACAGAATAGAAATGAAGGAAAACTGAAACACAATAAATGGGATTCGGGGAGAGGTGACTGATATTTTAGGGAAATCAATATGTCTGATTGGCCTCTGCTTGAGGAGAACATGTTTAGGACTTAACTAGACAAACTGAGTGGCATGCTGTTACTTAGAAAACCAATTAACTAATGCAGCAGAACAAACCGACACCATTTACCAAATTAAATATGATAGGTGTTTTGTGCATCTCACTGGAGATTGTCATTATTGTTTGTAAAGTAATTTTTTTGACTGCATTACTGTTGTTCTTTTTACCTTAAATGAGTATAATTTAAAGATAGCCCAACAGATCATGATGTGTAAATGTTGTAAACACTTTTAATGCATTAGAGTAATTAGAGTTTTCTTCATGCAAAATATAATTGTATTTATTTAGAGTGAAAAATGAGTTGGCCATTTGAGATTCTCCCTGCTAGCCAATATTTAATATAGTGTTATTTTCTTGGCAGTTTACTGTTTGAGGACCAGGAAAGCGGCCTGTTTACGGTCACGCTCTTCAGAAAGGCCCTCGATGACTTCAGACTCAAGGCCAGAGAGAACAAGTAAACCACCGTGTGGTCATGAGAATATCCAGTTTAAGGATCGTAATGCCTTCGTCACCCCAGTGTCTGCGTTACAGGTTCACGGTGCGGGACTTCCAGTACAACGAGGAGGAATTGAAAGCAGATAAGGAGGAGATGACCAGACTCTCAACGGACAAGAAGAAGCAGTTTGTATGTCAGCTAGATGGGTCTTCAGAGCAGTGGGCATGTTACTTCATCAGTGTTGGGTTCTTTAACTGGTTCATACACGTGTCCTCTGCAGGGTCCACTTGTTCGGTGGCTGAAGGTGAACTTCAGTGAGGCGTTTATTGCTTGGATCCATATTAAGGCTCTGAGGGTCTTTGTGGAATCAGTGTTGAGGTAGCGACGCAATATAACTTCTCTTTAGGTTCTTAGAGAGCTCGTATCTGAACGTCTACAACGTGCTGATGAATACATGACCAGTTTGAACGCGTCATCGTTTATTATCATTTGGAATGGACAAATAGAAAACCTAACAGGAATTACACAAACTCAATTTCTAAGAAAATGTAGTTTTGGTTTCAACCATGTGCATCTATGTGGATTCGGTTTTGGCCCTGAATTTCCATATCAGTTTATCACTCATTTAAATAATTTTTATAAGGTGACTCTGGAGCACAAAAGCAGTCATAAGCAGCAAAGCTATATTTGTAGCAATAGCCAACAATACATTGTATGGATCAAAATTATACATTTTTATTTCATGCCAAAAATCATTAGGATATTAAGATCATGTTCCATGAAGATATTTTGTACATTTCCTACCATAAATATCAAAACTTAATTTTTGAATTAGTAATATGCATTGCTAAGAACTTCATTTGGACAACTTTAAAGATGATTTTCTCAATATTTAGATTTTTTGCACGCTCAGATTCCAGATTTTTAAATATTGTCCGATCATAACAAACCATACATCAATGGAAAGATGATTTATTCAGCTCTCAGATGATGAATAAATCTCAATTTTGAGAAATTGACACTCAAGACTGGTTTTGTGGTATATTCTAATTAAACAGATATGGATTGCCTGTGAACTTCCAAGCAATGCTGCTGCAGCCCAACAAGAAGAACATGAAGAAGCTGAGGGAGGTTTTGTACGATCTTTACAAGCACCTGGACAGCAGTGCAGCTGCCATTATCGACGTAGGTTCTGTTTCTGTGTTGTGTGGTTTAAATACAAGGAATGATTTGATATTTTATCATCTTTTTCCTGTTCCAGCAATCTACCATTGATATTCCTGGCTTGAACCTCAGCCAGCAAGAGTACTATCCCTACGTGTACTACAAAATCGACTGCAACCTGCTGGACTTCAAATAGAAGAACTGCTTTTAATCACGTGTCTCTGTGAATAAAGTTAAATTAAAGCGTATATTGCTGAACTCTTGTTCTAGTCCCCCTGTCATGCATGCTCAGAGATATTCTCTATTGTCGTTCAATCAGTGACCGCAGGAGTGTATCTGTATCTGCCGCTCCTAGTACTGTTTACATTCTTCTTAAAGTCATTGTGTTACCAGGTGAATGAAATTGTGTTTGAAGTCATTCCACTCATGCTTTGTGTCGTGTAGTAGTTACATCTGATGTCAGTGATAGATATTATTGTGTGTGGACGACGGTGTTTTTAACCTTTATTCTGAAAATCAACCATTTAAACAAACAAAATCAGAGAAAAAAGTGTGACAAAGATGCAATATAAATGTGATGTTATGTACATTTGGTGTTTAAAGAGTTATATGTGCGAAATTGTGTCATGAACCAAAATATAAAATTATTATAAGTACATAAAGAATGTGTGGTGTTCGTTTGTAAAACACATTTACAACTAAATGAGCATTTCCAGACGGCCAGTCAAATGCAGTTCAATTAGCTCATTAAATTATGAAAGATTTAATAATGCAAGACTTTTTAAAGTATAAATACAGCATAAAAGTATATTTACACAAAACAAAAGCATACATGCATTACATGCCTCTGTAATAATCTCATTTAAAGTGGAATCTGTACATTCAAAGTACAAACACCATACACATAATTCACATTTCAGGAAGGTATTTTGAATTATTTCTTAACTTGGTTATAAGAATGTCATCAATCCCGTATATTTAGTCAAAGCCAAATGCATTTTTTTTGTCTTGACAACTTTTTGTTTCATATTTAAGGTATGATTTTCTTGATTTTGTCACACTAGAAGAATACTAGAGAAAATAAAATATGGGAAATATCCAAAAATACAATTCATCCACAATATTCCACGTCTTCTGAAGTCCAACAACAGATTTGTGTGAGGAACAGACCGAACATTTTTATAGGACTGAAGCTGCAAATACACAAAATCTGTGTCTAAGGTCTTTTATTTTTGTAAAAAAATATAATTTAACATTTTAACTAAAACCACAGTGTTATTGTTTTAGTCCTTAATATGTCAGATGGTGATCAGCAAGAAATACTTTTGTTCTTAATTGTCTTCCCTATATTTTTCTACAAATATTAATGTGACAAGGTGTGACGGGTTGAACACATTTGAAGGGATACACTTGCCTTAAATATTAATTTTTGGTTTTGTTTCTCATATTGTCCCCTTGTTTCTGGGTCAACATATCATTGTCTTTCTGCTGCAAATGTGGGAGACATTTCTGATGCTTGTCAATGTTTAAGTGGACATATTACATCAAAAATGATATTTAAAACTAAAATATGAGTTGTCATGATTTTGGAGTATATATATATTTACTGAAAGCATGACTATTTTATATTTTGTTCATTAAAAGTATTAATAAATGAAGCAAATAACTCAACCCTGTCACAAGTTTACAACCCCGTAACAATGAGAAATACATATATTTGTGACAGGGTTATGAGAGTAGACCATATATGGCATCAATAACATAAGTACATTGTATATACTTATGGATTCAAATAAAATGTTGAAAAAGTAATCATTCTCCATCTTAATTATATGTGACGGGGTTGAGTTGTTAAGCTTGACAGTAACCCTCCCTGCCTATAACATGCCTCAAAAATATGAATAAAAGTATGATACTAATAACCATTTTCTGCACCACTATTAAAGAGACCTGAATGATGTCATTTCTGGTAAATTATGTAAAATATGAGTGGAGAATAAATTATATGGTTGTAGAACGGTTAGTTCAGACTGAGGGACATAACTTTAATGTCTGTTTTTTATCAAATATTTAGATTTTTTTGAACCCTCAGATTCCAGATTTTCAAATATTGTCCCATCATAACAAACCATACATCAATGGAAAGATTATTTACTCAGCGTTCAGATAGGCTAATGCATAAATCCTCCCTATTTACCCTAATTAATGACCTCATTTAAATTGACTGGTTTTGTGTCCAGTCCAGGGTCACTTTTTTATTATTATCCTCTAAACAATGTAATGACATGAACAAATGATAAATTCAAAAGCTATGTTATTCTGGGTTTCCAGGAGGATATTATCAGGCTATAATATTTTTGAACATATATTATTGTAATGAGTCGCCCTCGATCTGTTGTTGAAAGCGCGGATGTGCTGTATATGACTGCGCGTGTCTCCGCCGACCCGCGCTCGCGTGCGTGAGGAGGAGGAGGATGATCACGGTCCCGATGGGCTGCGGCGGAAGCAGATCCGCCGCGATCGAGCCCCGGTATTACGAGAGCAGAGACACCGAGTCGACCTGGCTCAACAGCACCGACACAGCTGCCGGTAACGGAACCGGCGACAGCGACAATGACAACACAGCAGCGGCGGCAGCAGCAGCAGGTCAGACACGATCATCTTTATATAACAGAAAGAAATGCCTGAGAAACACACCCTTAAAATGTGCCATAGTATTGCCATGGACGTATATAAAGCCACTCATATGGCCCGGTTCTACGGGGGTGCTCAAATGACATCAGTTAAAGCTGTAATAACGGCATTTCATTGCAGATTTAGCAGACTATCCAGTGCGTTGTGCTCTGCGCTCTGGAGATCGGGTTTACAGCGTTGAGCAGTGTAGCCAATCACAGACGTGCATATGATGCGCATCCCTGATCCTACACACTGCGTATCATATGCACGCCGAAGTCCATTTCTGCGTGTACGCCTTATAGACATATAAACTCGTGCTATTGATTCATGAGATCGGGTCTGGCTGTTGATTTCATGTAGCATTCAAAGACATTTAAGAACCCACTCACATCTCCAGAGTTCAGCAGGTGTTGTGTTCAGTACAAATCATCTCATTATTAATAAAGTGCACAGTGTATTAAGCGCAGACTGAGACAGCTGTTTAGTGATTATAATAACTGAGCGCTTTTTGTGCGATAGTAATGAACGACACTAAAACCTTCAGCATTTATAACCTAAACATTAAAGCACCCTCAGCGATTTGATTCTGGAGCCTTATCATTTATGAATATGTAATCAAACTATGGTTGTCAATCTCAATGTGGCCCATAATGTATAATCCACAGATGAAAATAGCAATATATAATATTTTTAACAAATATTTATCATGGTAATCCTACATCCCATAGTTCCCTTGAACACTGTGGCATTAGTCATCAAACTCATTTCAAGCATAAAGCAGAAGCGTTTAGATGGAAAACTTCAATTATGGTTTCATACATCATAGAGGACCTCAACATGACTTAAATGATTTAAAATAAGACAACCCTAGTCAAAAAGACATATTTAAAATACATCTGTGACCCTGACCACAAAACCAGTCATAAGGGTCATTTTTTATACTTCAAATAAATAATCTTTCCATTGATGTATGGTTTGTTATGATCCAGACAATATTTGAAAATCTGGAAAATCTGAGCTGCAAAAAAAATCTAAATATTGAGAAAATCATCTTTAAAGTTGTTCAAATGAAGTTCTTAGCAATGCATATTACTAATCAAAAATTAAGTTTTGATATATTTACGGTAGGAAATGTACAAAATATCTTCATGGAACATGATCTTAATATCCTAATGATTTTGGCATAAAAGCAAATGTTGACCCATACAAAGTATTGTTGGCTATTAATACAAATATAGCCTGTGCTGCTTATGACTGCTTTTGTGCTCCAGGGTCACATTTATTTCATACGAAGTCAAATCTATTAACATATTTACTGACATATTGTTACAGATATAAAAATGATAATTTAACTTTATTTGGAGTACTGCTTGTGCACGATGCACATTTCTTAATATTAAGCCTAAAATGTGTTTTAATGTAACTATATTGATGAGGGTTGTATGATCTTTTAATAATATCAGTCTTTAAATGCAAGATATTTCAAATGTACCTAAAGTATTCTTGCATTAGTTGCACTTCAGCACAATTAAATATACTTCAGTACATCTTTAGTTGGACCGCGGCACTACTTCAGCACAATTAAATATACTTCAGTACTTTAGTTCTTTAGGACCGCGGCACTACTTCAGCACAATTAAATATACTTCAGTTGGACCGCGGCACTTTAGTTGGACCGCGGCACTACTAAATATACAGCACTTTAGTTGGACCGCGGCACTTAGCAATATACTTCAGTGCATCTTTATTGGACCGCGGCACTACTTCAGCACAATTATACTTCAGGACCGCGGCACTACTTCAGCACAATTAAATATACTTCAGCACAATACTTCAGTGCACTTCAGTTGGACACAAACTTCAGCACTATTAGCACATATACTTCAGTGTCTTTAGTTGGACTTTAGCACAATTAAATATACTTCAGGACCGCGGCACTACTTCAGCACAATTAAATATACTTCAGTGCATCTTTAGTTGGACCGCGGCACTACTTCAGCACAATTAAATATACTTCAGTACATCTTTAGTTGGACCGCGGCACTACTTCAGCACAATTAAATATACTTCAGTGCATCTTTAGTTGGACCGCGGCACTACTTCAGCACAATTAAATATACTTCAGTGCACAATTAAATACTACTCAGCACAATCAAATATACTTCAGTGCATCTTTAGTTGGACCGCACACTACAATTAGCAAATAAATATACTTCAGTGCATCTTTAGTCGGACCGCAGCACTACTTCAGCACAATAAATATACTTCAGTTCTTTAGGGACCGCGGCACTACTTCAGCACAATTAAATATACTTCAGTACATCTTTAGCACTTTAGTTGGACCGCGGCACTACTCAGCACAATTAAATATACAATTACTTCAGTGCATATTCACTTCTTCAGTGCATCTTTAGTATACTTTAGTTAAATATACTTCAGGACCGCGGCACTACTTCAGCACAATAAATATACTTCAGTGCACTTTAACCGCAGCACTTAGCAATAAATATACTTCAGTGCATCTTTAGTTGGACCGCAGCACTACTTCAGCACAATCAAATATACTTCAGTGACCGCGGCACTACTTCAGCACAATTAAATATACTTCAGTGCATCTTTAGTTGGACCGCGGCACTACTTCAGCACAATTAAATATACTTCAGTTCATCTTTAGTTGGACCGCGGCAGCACTACTTCAGCACAATTTAGTTTCAGTGCATCTTTAGTTGGACGCAGCACTACTTCAGCACTACTTCAGCACAATTAAATATACTTCAGTACATCTTTAGTTGGACGGACCGCGGCACTACTTCAGCACAATTAAATATAGTTCAGTGCATCTTTAGTTGGACCGCAGCACTACTTCAGCACAATTAAATATACTTCAGTACATCTTTAGTTGGACGGACCTTCAGCACAATTAAATATACTTCAGCACTTTACTTCAGCACAATTAAATATACTTCAGTGCATCTTTAGTCTTTAGTTAAATATACTTCAGTGCACCGCACTACTTCAGCACTACTTCAGCACTACTTCAGCACTTTAGTTGGACCGCGGCACTACTAGCAAATTAAATATACTTCAGTGCATCTTTAGTCGGACCGCGGCACTACTTCAGCACAATTAAATATACTTCAGTGCATCTTTAGTTGGACCGCGGCACTACTTCAGCACAATTAAATATACTTCAGTGCATCTTTAGTCGGACCGCGGCACTACTTCAGCACAATTAAATATACTTCAGTGCATCTTTAGTTGGACCGCAGCACTACTTCAGCACAATTAAATATACTTCAGTGCATCTTTAGTTGGACCGCGGCACTACTTCAGCACAATTAAATATACTTCAGTGCATCTTTAGTTGGACCGCAGCACTACTTCAGCACAATTAAATATACTTCAGTGCATCTTTAGTTGGACCGCAGCACTACTTCAGCACAATTAAATATACTTCAGTGCATCTTTAGTTGGACCGCGGCACTACTTCAGCACAATTAAATATACTTCAGTGCATCTTTATCTTTAGTACTTCAGCACAATCAGCACAATTAAATATACTTCAGTGCATCTTTAGTTGGACCGCAGCACTACTTCAGCACAATTAAATATACTTCAGTGCATCTTTAGTTGGACCGCAGCACTACTTAGCACATTAAATATACTTCAGTGCATCTTTAGTTGGACCGCGGCAGCACTATTAAATATACTTCAGCACTTTAGTTAAATACTACAGCACAATTATACATCTTTAGTCCGCGGCACTACTTCAGCACAATTAAATATACTTCAGTGCATCTTTAGTTTACTTCAGCACAATTAAATATACTTCAGTGCATCTTTAGTTGGACCGCAGCACTACTTCTGCACAATTAAATATACTTCAGTACATCTTTAGTCGGACCGCAGCACTACTTCAGCACAATCAAATATACTTCAGTACATCTTTAGTCGGACCGCAGCACTACTTCAGCACAATTAAATATACTTCAGTGCATCTTTAGTTGGACCGCAGCACTACAGCACAATTTAAAAAGTGTGATCTTTAATTAATACTTCAGTGCATCTTAAAAAGCCATGGGCATTTTTATAATAAATATACATGCCAAGCTCTATAGTATTGTATCAGGTAGAAATTGTGAGGTTTTTTATCCTTAACCCATGTCCAGTAAATCATCAATGACTTCAAATTGATTGGTTAAAAAGAACATTCAGCCTCCTAAAACGCATAGATTTATATATATATAATATATAATTTGAATTTTGGAATTATTCGATTTTGTATTTATTTACAGAAACCAGGAGTGCCCATAGATTGAAATAAGTTTTAGAAAGTAAAACTAGGGAGTCAGAAAGGGTGAGATCCACTGGTGTATATCTGTGTGAAGAACTTCTGTTGTTGTTGTGAAGGTCAAAAGGAAGAGAAGCCCACGAGCAGAAGCTCTTCTGCCAAAGAGAAGACGCTGGTGAACACCGGCACACAGTGTGGCAGAAACACCAGCAGCACCCAGAGGAGACCAGCGCTCAGAGACGAGGTCAGATGGGTGAATCGAACATTTCTTTAGTTATCAATGGAATGGTTCACCCAAACATGAAAACTTGCTACAAATGTACTCACCCTCAGTACATTATATAGATGTAGATGAGTTTGTTTCTTCATCAGATTTGGAGAAATGTAGCATTGCATCACTTGCTCATCAATAGATGTTCTGCAGTGAATGGGTGCCGTCAGAATGAGAGTCCAAACAGCTGATAAAAACATCACAATAATCCACACCACTCCAGTCCATCAGTTAACATCTGGAGAAGTGAAAAGAAACAAATCCATCGTTAACTTCAAATTGTTGCTTCAGGCTAAAATTGTAACGAGACGTGGGGCATGAGGATCCATTTGCAAGGCTTTATTAGAAGGCGTGGTCGGAAACAAGCATGGGTCAAACAGGTCTATATATATAGGCAAGACAAAGAGCAATCCTAGGGCAAGCGTAGGTCTGGGATCTGCGAACAATATCCAACAGGGCAAGGCAGAGAGATAATCCAGGTACACAAGCAATGATCCAAACGAGGTGCAAACAGAGTCCGAACGGCAAGGCAAAGGGTTAATCCAGGAACCACGGGGCAGGTATCAAAACACGAGAAAACAGGCAAGGCAAGACTATAACAACTGAGTGGGCTCTGTAGAGTCGCCATCGCTAGGATATACGCTATACAATACTCGGCAAAGAGAAAGAGGAAGTCCAAGGCTTAAGTAGGGTGTGTGATTGTGTGATAGTTCTCAGGTGTGAACATGTGATCAGTGCAATCAGCTGTGTCAGTGCAATGGATGATGGGAATTGTAGTCCGTGAGTGACGTGCAACAGTAGTGTAGTGCAAGAGTCAATTCAATGGAAGGGTGACCTCTGATGGCTATCGGGCGGAAGGCCACAGACCGGATTCGTGACAAAAATACTGTTTTAGTCATAATCCATAATAACGCTTCCTCCAGTGAAAAAGTCCATCTCCTGTTGTCTCCCACATATTTGTTTAGAGCTGTTTTGGCTAGTTAACGGTGCTTGATCTGTGCAGATTTCTCTCCTGATTCAGACCAGACCACTCTTTCACTGGAGGAAGCGTTATTATGGACTCATATTTGAGTTAAAAATGTCTTAATGCTGGATTTGTTTCAGCTTTTGTCTTCTCCAGATGTTAACTGATGGACTGGAGTGGTGTGGATTATTGTGATGTTTTTATCAGACTCTCATTCTGACGGCACCCATTCACTGTGATGGGTTATATAAATATGAGCTGGACCCTCATCCATGTATCTTCATATATTATGATATGTGTCTCTTCACCATATAGTGCATTTAACAGGCCGGTTATCTGTTTTCTTGCAGGTTAAAAGTAAATCAAAGCAAATGGCGCAGACTGACGGGGTTAAAAGTGTCCGTGCGACTGTACACACGGAGGTGATGCCTTGATGTGTGCGTTTGTGGAAGGGCCGCTGCTAACGAGGGCCTTTCATTCTAATTAAATGCGTATGTGAAATCAGATGGCAGATCTGATCTAATCTTGTGTTTGTCTGCATGTGAACGTCGAGCCTAACATGCTGCAACACATCTCTGCTTCTGAAGTCTTATTAATTTCCCAACAGTCGTTAGTGTTTCATATTGTGCTGGTTTGTGATATGCTAGTGCCTAATGAGTCTGTGTGATAATGCAGATATACAGATGTCTCAGGTTGTGATTAGATGAAATTAAGACACAATCAAACATAACATTGTCTTGTTCCTCTGAATGAAACGGATTCATTTATGATTTAACGAAGTAGCCTAATATGTTGAATTTTATTCAGTTTGCTCATGATGTTATTTACAGTCTGGAAAGGATTCTGTGAGTACAAACAGCACAAGAACGTTTTGATTTGATATTTTACTATAAAACTGATGAAAAATGCATAATAAAAATTCTAAAACAAAGATTTTCTTGCTTCAGTTTTTAAATGACATTTAATTTGCACCAAAGTGTTTATTAAATGTGATGATTTACCTACCTATAAGTCATGCGTGGTCATATTTCACCATACAATCAGCAGAAATAAGCAATAAAAATTACAACAAGTAAAGAAATACTGTATGAAATTTAAGAGAATCTAAATAAAATATTAGTATATTATTTTGGGGTGAAATGAGCCTTGGACGTGTTTAAATATGAAGCAGATATTATAGAGAATCTTCACTTTATAATGAATGATTTTCTATGAATGAGTCAAATTCACAATTCAGCTATTATTATTGTATTTTTTATTAAACTGATCATCATTAGCTGAGAAAACAAGAAGATGTAAAATGAAATGGCCTGTTTCACATGCATACACATTGCAGTACATGTTCTTATTCTCCACGAGCTCAATGACGAGGTTTATGATACGCCAACATGTCAAGAGTTTATTAATCTACAGCATTTGTGCAGACGTTAAAACGCATGTGGACAGGATTTGGGACTTGATGGATATTGCAATGCTTAAAAAGGCAAGGTTTCTAAGGCGAATTAATAACTGCTCAAAAGGAATCGAGAGACACTTCAGAGATCACGAATTAAAACATGTTTCCACACAACTTATTAATAAAACTAACAACATCCTCACAACGATATCAACGGCTCTCTCTCATACACTGATATCAGCCGTGCTTCCTTTCAGATCGCATTATTTCAGGAAAAAGGCAATGATTTAACTGTTATTAATTCAATTATTTCTAAAAAAATGAAACACTGTTACATTATCAGATGAATAAAAAACAAAGAGGACAAACAATTAGCAAAACTATTGAACACAACAGTAAGTTAAAACATGAATAAATATGATAAAACATTCGTAAGCTCTTTGTATCATATCACAACAGTACGAGAAATAAACGATCGAAAGTAAGATGCGGTATATAAGCGGTTCTGAAGATTAAACACGTGTACAATCCACAGAGTCAAATACAAATGAATTAAAACCAGCTCTTTGACACCTGATGTCTCGGTAAAAGCCCTTATAAAGAAACAGACTGTAAATGAGTGTGATGTGTTTCTAACATTGACAGATTAGATTTAAATGAGGGATCGAGATCACAATGACCTTTGACCCAGATCATGAAACGACACAATACTTCATTGTCCAAACGCTTAAGAAAATCTATTTCAATCATTACAACTTTATAACGAGATTTTGGTACCATCATCATCATCACCACCAAAAACTGTACAATCCCAGGATATTACTTGACATATAATGCATAAATGATGTAAACATTACTAAAAATAAATGCAACTCTTAATATTTATAAACTCGGCCTGATCTCATCATGCCTTTCAATACATAAAACAGGGTGCATAAGACTAGCAGGAGCATAATTACTCAGTCGATCAACATACGCATAATTTACAGTCAAATCTCACCTAGATATGAGTAACGTGAGCTGTACAAATATATATATATATATACACCGCCAACGTCATAATACGAAAGTCACAAATAAAAAAACAATTGTATCCGAATGTGGGTTGAACCATCAGCTCACGGGTTTTCAGCTTCTGTGCTGATGTGTTGTGCTTATTGTTTTAATATGACCGTATGACCATGATATTTACACATTTAAAGTCAACATGAACTCAGAACTAACTCTGTTTCCGGTCGTATTGTGAACTAGGTCCTGGGGCTATATTTTTTTTGCAAGTCACAAGACAAGGAAGGATTGTAAAACTACTGATGTTCAACACATCGTCAGCTATAACGTCACATTACAGAAGTACATCAGATAGTGAATGCTGTTTCATGTTGACTTCAACAACTGTATGAACACAGCAGATACACAACCCATTAACCCTGGGTTATTTTATTCTAAACCCGATAATGGAGCGTTTCATCGTTGGTTTGGGATTGGAACCGCCTTTTACTTGGAGCTATACCGTGTTTGCGCCATTATACCCACTTTGCCGTGCCAAACTTTCCCAGTTTAAAACAATGGTGTTTCAGCTAAATACAACCGACATCCATTCACGGCAGTCACAGAAACTGTGCCTTGTATGAACGTCTTTCAGAAGAATATCAAATGCGACGGAAAACATGTGAATTGGATTAAACAAAAAAAAAAATGTATTCTCTTGTTTTAGTAAATAGTGGCTATTAATTTATTCCTCCGGTTTAATTCAAAAAGAGGGAACAAATTAGTACAACGTGGCCACAATTTTACTAAATTAAAGAACAAATTAATAAGTTATGAGAACCAATTCTTATTTAGCTAAACTGAGGGAACATATTAATAAAATGAGGGAACGAATAAATACATTAATGTGTCATACACTATATTGTGTGTTACTTTAAATGAGCCTAAAACTCATCACCAAACACCAATGACTTGTACATATGGGTGCCGTCATTTCATACACTTCAAAACTGTTGCAACAGAGGCGGAAATACAATTTTTAAGTACATTAATTATGTTTCTATCTTTGTTGGCACAGTTTGGAAGTGTCTTTTTCTCTTCTAAAGAAGGGGTGCCAGTACTTTTGTCCATATAATGAATGTACAAGTCATTGGTGTTTGGTGATGAGTTTGTGGCTCATTTAAAGTCACACCAGAGGTGTTCAGCTGCTTTCTGCAGACCAGTCAAGTTCTTCCACACTGACTGAATCATCATTTCTCTTTGATTCTTGTCTTATACACAGAGACACTGTCATGTTAGAATAGAAAAGGGTTCTGTCCAAACTGTTGCTATAAAATTAGATTCCCTAGAATATCATTATATGCTTAAACATTAAGATGGAAATTACTAAAGTAGTCAAACCTTTCATTAGAAGGGGGTGCCAATACTTTTGGCTATATAGTGTATGTCATGTGTGAGACTGTACATCAAGCTTGTCACAAGAATTTACCGTGCAGACCAAGAGAAAGCTGCTTGGTTTGAAAGTGACTAATATCTGAACAGTGGTTGATATTATTAACAATGGAGAATTGTCATTATTGGCTGTGAAATTTCACTAATGTAACCACATCTTTACAGCACAGAATAGAAAACAGCCCATGTGTGTGGAGGAACTTCTACACATCCATTAGAGTTTATTGACCCTGTATATCACGGTTGACTGACTCGTCCTAATCTATACAACTACAACAGCATCTGCTCCGGATCCAGACCCAGCGGCGTCTAAACCTCATTGATAGTTCTCTCCGAAGGCCGGTACTCTGCGGCCGTCTCCGACGCCATGATGAAGGACTGAGTCTTGCGTTTAAAGTGCGCTCTCTTGTTGGCCAGAGACAGGCTGTGCTTGCTGCAGGCGATGATGTCGGAGATGAACTTCTTGCAGTCGACGCAAACCTCCATCGTGTTCCAGTCTTCCATCAGCTCTTTAGGGAGCTCAGTTTCCTCCTGAGACGAGGACGACTGACGCGAGTGCTTTGATAATCTTAAGAGACAGTGAACAGTGTCGGGGAAAGATACTTTTAAAAGCAATGCATTACAATATTGCGTTACTCCCTGAAAAAAGTAACTAATGATGTTACTTTGTTACTATTCATGGAAAGTAATGTGATGCGATACTTTTAAAATCTGGGCAGGGCTTGCTTGTTTGTTTTTAATATAAAAAAGTAATATTTTTGGCAAACGTAAAGCCCGTTCACACTAAAAGTGAAATGAATGCGCCTCAGGCTGAAGGAAAGTAAATTCACGTCTGTACAGGAGCATGCAGAAGAAGAAAGATCAGCACACTTCAGCAATTAAAACTAATGATTATCATTTACGCTTATTGAATTGAATCATCGAAGGTCAACAGCAAAGACACTGGTTGAATCAAATGGGAATTAAATACATAAAGGATATTTGTGTTATTTAATTATTGCAGCTTTGCATCATATTCTGAGTTGCATTTCATGGTTTTATTTATTTTGAGGAATACTGTGAGCAGTGTGAGATGAATTAATGCTGTCGATCAATAAACGGGAAAAAGTAACTGACGATATTTATTTGAAAAAGTCACTTAGATATTTTCCACTAAATTCAAAAGTAATGGATTACTTTACAAGTTACTTGAAAAAGTAATCTGATTACGTAACTGGAGTTATTTGTAATGCGTTCCCCTGTCAATAGAAGTGAATATAAGCATCCGAGACGAGCTCTATGCCGGTTACTGTACCTGGACATCGTGCGCTGTACGCTGGGTCGATGGTGGCTTGTACTGGGCTTGTCTGGCTTGTGGCCGGATGCGTCCCGCTTCAGAGTCGACGTGGACGGACCCAGAGAGTAAATGGGGAGAGTGCCATAAGGCTTCGATGGCAGGCGCATCTAAAGAAACAATACATGAGAACAGAACGAGCTGAACACGATGACATTTCCAGGCCCTACAACAAGTAATGTAAAACATTTAATAAAGTTATGTGAACATGAAGATCATGACTTACTTTTTTACAGCACTGTGAACAGACAGGCCTGCAACAATCAAGACAAAGATGATACAGCACCACTACTTTCTATTAAATATCTATAAACAAGCAAGACATAAATGATGGATGGCAGGTTATTTATTACCTCTTACAGAACTGACAGGTGTAGGACCAGGTAAAGAAAGAAAACCGCTTCGTTCGGCAGCAAAAGCACAGCTGTGAAGAGAAATATCAATGAATCAATACAGTCATATTAATATGCACTATATATCTGCCATGACTTCGCTGCCAAAATAACAATAGAAGCTAAATAAATACGGCAATGATTTTATAACTCCATTAAGTTTCATTAAGATTGACTCGTTACGTTAAGACAGAAATGTGTAAATGGTGTCTGATTTGAGTTAAGTTTGATTAAAATATATATGCAATATACATACTACCGTAAAAAAAATTTTTTATTAAATGTTTTTGAAAGACGTCTTGTCTGCTCACAAAGGCTGCATTTATTTGATCAAAAATAAACAGCAATATTGGGAAATATTAATATAATTTAAAGTATATGTTTTCTATATAAATATATAGTAAAATGTAATTATTTCTGTGATGCGCAGCTGTATTTTCAGCATCATTACTCCAGTCTTCAGTGTCACATGATCTTCAGAAATCATAATAATATGCTGATTTGCTGCTCAAGAAACATTTCTGATCATAATCAGTTGTGCTGATGAATATTTTTGTGGAAACCGTGACACGTTTAATTTGTTCAGGATTCTTTAATGAACAGAAAGTTCAAAAGAACAGCATTTATTTGAAATATAAATATTTTCTAATAAATGTCTCTAATGTGTGTCCTTGCTGAATAAAAGTATTAATTTCTTTAAAAATATATATTTTTAATACAATTTCTACTATTGTTTATTTCATGCATTACACCTTTCCCATCTATATGATTGCATTGCCTGTTTTGTTGACATGCTGCGTCTCCAAATGATAAAAGCAGTTCTCACCTTCCCCTTCTTCATGGCATTGTAGATGTCTTTGTACTGCTGAAACTTCTCCAGTTCGGCTTTGACCAAAACCTGCCGAATGTGCATGACTTCCTCCACCGTCAGAGCCAGACTCTCCACCGGGAAACAAAACTGCTCCTGTCCCAACACATCAGCAGAGAGCCAAACTACAGCAGTGATCGCATACTGACATGCTACTCATACCTGGATTATATTACAATGCAATGCTCGCATTTCCAGACGACAGATGAATTTTTCAGCCATTTTTCACTTAAGAAAAGCAACATAAATGTTTTTATTTCCAAAATGATAACTAGATGCAACTATCAATTGATGAGGTCTTATGGGGTCATATGATGCGATTTCAAGTTTACCTTTCTCTGTGGAGTGTTACAAGCTGTTCGTGCATATATAAGATCCGTAAAGTTGCAAAGACTAAAGTCTCAAACCCAAAGAGATATAAAAGTTAAGACTCTTCCACACCTTCCTAAACGCCTCGTTCAAACACACCCCACATGTCTACGTCACTGTGTGGGAAGATTTGTAAAACACTTCCCAAATGTATACGCAAAGAAAGAATGCGTAACTTTTATCCTCGCTGTAGTAATGCTGCCGCCGCTGCGCCACCATGTCGTGGAGATGCTGTGTTTCCAAATATGGTAAGGGGCGTAACATTTCCGTCACATGTTTGAGGTAATCGACCAATCACAACAAACTGGATAGCTGGCCAATCAGAGCGCACCGCGCTTTTCAGAACGATGAGCTTTGTAAAAATCGACACATTTTAGAAAGGCGGGGCAGAGAGGAGCAACAACAATGTACGATATGTGAAAAATAATGTGTTTTTTTAACCTTAAACAGTGTAAACACATTGCATTACACCAAAAACATGCTAATGACTTAAAGGGCTCTTCGAATGTCCATTTTTCACAAGTTGATATGATTTTTTAGTGTAAAAAACACACTTTTTACCTTGTCAAAAACAGCTCTGTTCACAGCGACCCATTTCGGTGCATGTCCCTTTAAATGTTAATGAGCTCTGCTCACCCCCCCCCCCCCTTCCGTGGGGTGACGAACAGTTCTCTGAGAGACTGTAAACTTTAGCCGCATTTGTCGTGGAACTTGCTAACTAGCACATTATTAGGAAAGGTGATTTGCAAAGATTCATGCAAGCTGGATCACGAATGATTCACGCGAACATAGATGCATTAAGGTAGATCGGGGGTTGCATTCCCTTCGAATACAAACGTAATCCACTGTGTCTTCAGCGGCTCAGGTGTCGGGAGTAAATGATGACTGCTATGTTCATTGTTACATCCAACGACAAAACACTTCAATCGCTTAGGAGACATTCTTGTCGACATCTGCTCCGGCGGTGAAACAATGGCGGACTGATGACAGCTCACTCAGGGCGGGTCTATGTTAAAACGCCAGTGTCAATCAACAATTGTGGGAGGAGCCTTGGCAGAACTACGTCACTCTGCCAAAAACCTCAGAACAGCCTGATCTGAGAAAGTGATCATTATTATTGGGGATTAAAAAAATAGCACTGGATTTGTATCATTATAGGGTGGATGTGTACACACTCCCAACACACATTTATGTTCAAGCAACATATAAAAGTTAATTCTGCATCAGATGACCCCTTTAAAAAAAAGCAACATAAATGTTTTAATTTCCAAAATGATAACATGCAATTGTAAACGGCTGAGGTCTTTAATCCTGCATTATACTAATGACTTAAAGCTTACGACTGAAAAGCGTCTAGTGCAGAGGTTCTCAATTCCAGTCCTCGCGCCCCCCCGCTCTGCATATTTTGCATGTCTCTCTTTGTTAACACACCTGATTCAGATAATCAGCTTGTTAGAAGTGCGCTCCGTGCATGAACTGTGTTCCGATTGACATGCTCCCTACACAGGGTCCATTGCTCCCTACACAGGGTCCATTGCTCCCTACTCCCTGAGCAGGGAAATCCGCTGAAGTTTACTTTATTTCGGAACATTCATTCATGGATTTGCGCTGCGCAACGTCTTCACGCACGGACGAGTGTGACATCATATACCTCTGTAAATATATACAATTTTAATTCACGTCTTGCACACTTCAATGCACTTTGAATGGAATATATACGTTCGCTTCGAACTGGAATCATGGAGGAATATCCTGTGATGTCCACTTCGCAGGGCACTTACGTTCGAATAGAACAAACATCTGAAGCGATAAGAGTAACATACGAAATATGCAGAGCAGGACTGGAATTGAGAACCGCTGCATTATACTAATGACTTAAAGCTTACGACTGAAAATCGTCTAGTGCGACGACAGCTATAGTGACAGAGGATGAAGTTTGGAAATGTCCCCGTTACTTCCGCACTTACTAAGGATTTTGAACTGTGTCTGGAGGGCGGCAGGAAGTGGCGCACACTGGTGGGCGTTTCCTTCTCGATGGAGTGCCGGCGCTGGGCGGGCTGACGTCTCTCCGGCTGCGGCGTGGACGAGATGGGCAGGAACATGGGCGGAGCTGAGAGAGAGGACGATAGAGACTCAGGGCCATATTTTAACGATCTATGAGCGCACAAATGGGTGCAAATGCATTTGCTGTTTAAACAACGTGACGCAGGACGTGAAAATGAGAACTGCATCGGGCTGAAACTAGCAAAAACACTTGCGCCATGTGTATGATAGGGCCCTGATTATTTAACACCGTTATCAATAAAACTGACAGTAGCTTGCAGGCACTGCTTTAGTAAGTAATCACATCAGAAACTCAGTGAGAAGAGTCTTAAATGAACACTTGCTTTAGTTTACAAGCCAGCAAAAAGGCCATAAAACATTTCTGTCCAGTCAGCTTGGTAACTTTATTAAGAGCTATAACATAATAAATGCTTTAAATCTATTTGTAAAAATAATCATCTGGACCCAGACATAAAGCAGAGCCCTGTTGACTGACTGTACATCGTCCTTCTCATTTCATGGCTACCTAGAAAAAGAATTAATAATGGACAATAAATTTGCATAATTTTTATTTTAAAATAATAAAAAAATAAAGTGAATAAAAGATCATAAAAGTAAATGAGCAGTGTTGTTTTAGTACCATTTATATACTATTATATTATTTATTTTGAATTAGCTTTTATATTTTCAGTTTTAATATATTTTATTATTTTAGTTTTTTCTATTTAGTTTTAATTAAATAAAACTAAAAAAATAAATCTGTTATAAAATAAAATATAAATGTGACCCTGGACCATAAAACCAGTCATAAGGGTCAATTTTTTTAATTGAAATGTATACATAATCTGAAAGCTAAATAAATAAGCTGAATACATTTGTTATGATAGGACAATATTTGGCTGAGATACAACTATTTGAAAATCAAAAAATCTACATATTGAGAAAATCTCTTTTAAAGTTGTCCAAATGAAGTTCTTAGCAATGCATATTACTAATCAAAAATTATGTTTTGATATATTTACGGTAGGACATTTACAAAATATCTTCATGGAACATGATCTTTACGTAATATCCTAATGATTTTTGTCATGAAGAAAAAACTGTATAATTTTGACCAATACATATTTTTGGCTATTGCTACAAATATAGCTGTGCTGCTTATGACTGCTTTTGTGCTCCAGGGTCACACAATGACTAACACTGAATAACCAATTACAAATCAAATAATGAAAACAGTTTCATAAACATAAATATAAATAGGTGTGCATCAGGAACGACTCACTTTTCTTGCCCAGGACGGATTCTGGCGACGTGTCGTCCACCATGGATGTGGAGATGCTGGAGCAGCTGGCTGACCTTTGACCTACAGTCTCATCCTGAGTGAGAGAACATCACTGAAGATAACTGGCTGACACGGAGGTTATATGGCCAAAAAAATGATGTGGTTAAAAATCCTCACGTCTGAATCCGAGCTGTCCAGTTCAGACAGAGTCGGTGCTTGAAGCCTTTTCCTCTGAAAGCCGCCGGAGCCGTTCTGCTGAAGCGACAGCGTGCTGGAGGCCTTCCTCGCCCCATCCGAGGAGGACACGTCTGTACAAACAGCACAGAGCAGTTACATAAAGAGCGAAACGAGAGACAAAGAAAATAGCTGTTTTACAAATAAAAGTGTGTTTTACAAAAAAATCATTTATTTTGACAGAATTAACACCGTACTACATCATGTTTGCAGAAAGAAACCAAAGCTTGTTTCTTACTAATTTTGTGCCGATCCCAAAAATGTATGCTTTTACTCTTCCACATCACACTTTATCACAAAATATGCATTTTGTAGCATTTTTGTTTGTATAGTGAGGAATCAGGAGAAAAAAGTCATGATTCCTGTCTTCATCTGAGCCACTTTACAACGATTTGTTTAATTCTCAGCACATTATTTTATGCCTAATCCTGATTTCAAGGTTTGAATTATGGCCCGTGACGGTGAAATGCAAACATGAGCCAGAAGTTTTCTGTTTTTACTACACTGTAAAAAAAAGAAAGAAATGTTGAGCCAACTTTTTTGAGATTTGAAATTCTCTCAAGTCATTTTTGTAGGAGATCACAAATCTGCTGAAGCTGGTTGCTTTAAAATTGGCTCGCCTTTTTTTTCTTTTTACAGTATACATCCAAACACTCACAGAAAAAATATTTTTGTAAACTTATTTTGTGAAGATCTTTGGCATTAAACAGAATATTTTAACATATTTTCTGATCCTTTGCAGATTGTAGATTAGCCTACTTCTTTCCATCATTACAACTTTTGACATTTGACATTTTGCTGTTGATATTTTCATAAGTGCATTAAAACTGATACATATATATATATTGAAAAATCTTCATTCAAGTTTTGTGAAAAAATATGCGATGTAAAGTTGATATTTTTGAACTCAGCATCATCAAATTAGGTAATAAAACCTTGTTTTGTAAATTAGCAGAAATGTTTTGATGCAGCAATGTGTTATGATTACTAAAATAAATCAGTTGTAAAGCAAGAAAACTTCACTTTTTACAGTACTTTACACAAACGTCAGACATTAAAAGGAGTCTTACCTTTTAGATTTTAATGTCTCTATTTTTGCATAGTTTTGCATTTCTACTATTTCACAAAAAATGGTGAGGTGTACACATTGAAGATACATTTAGAAATGGTAAAAAATACAGCACTACCAGAGTCAATAGAAGCGGTACAATCAGCACAATCTGCTTGTCATATGAACATGATGTTAAAGGTGTTTCTCTGCATGAGCAGTGAGTCACATGTGTCACAAACATGAGCAGACACGACACCACAGATGAGAGCCAATACCAAACACCATCATATCGCTTCCAGTGGGGTCCAAACCTCGGAGACCACTCGTGAAAATGATGCGTTTCTAGAAACATCTGGTACATTATGTATGTCTCACTGGAGCTTGGTGAAAATAAACCCAATGATAATGTTCTCCAGAATGATTTACAATCCAAAGAGCATCTGAGCATCTCTACAGTCACATGATCAGTGACACTCTTCTTGATTAAGAGCACAATCTGAATTTCATTGATTCATTTTATGTCCTAACTTTCCTTAATTTACCATTTTTACATGTTACAATAAATACAAATTTGCAACATTTCCACATGGTCTCTGACTTTTGGACCCAATGTGAGCATTTCCTGAATGCATCGCTGTATTTGTGTGAATTTGACCCATTATAAAGTGTTTACCTCTAGTCTGTACAAGCCGGTATTTATAAAATGGCATTACAGACACTCAGATGTTCATGGTTTTGTGGTATAGTGGTTGTAGCTTAGTATATAAATACCATGGGACATAAATAGAGTAATCATTCAGTACAGTGAGTCACATATAAAAGCAAACGATGCACAAGCTTTTCTCAGAACAAACTGCACTTTTCTAAACATGTGCTTTCCTTCATTAAAATACATAACGGCTGCTTTGACATTCAGACGTGTGAAGTGTGACTGAACTGAAGTGTTAAACACTACGTGTTGAATATGGTCACATGGCATGCATCACTGTACCGTGGTACCGCCCGGCCAAACCTGAAGAACACAAGCTTTCCTCTGTCTGTAGATCCTGCAAACTCTGTTCTGTTCTAACCTCAGATCCAATTCAGATGGAGACATCTGTGTGTGACTCTTTCTATGAACATCTGCTGTGAGCTGCTCTCAGATCCGCATGCATTATATCTAATTAAAACCTTTACATTGAGCAATTACATACTAATAGATTGTGGCTTTTTTCTTTTATTTTAGCTTTAAGAAGAGTGTAAAAATAACCTTCTGAAAATGTCAGCTCTTTACTGATCCCTTATGGAAATGTAAAATATGAAATATTGCCATATGTTACATAAGGTTGTACAATTATACATAAGGTGATGTATAATTCTTACACACGTACATTGAAGATATAAAATCCTCAAATTTAAATCTGTATATGTACATGTTAATAATATCTATATAATGATTATATTATATGAAATATATGGTATTATTTGTAGCAACCATATGTCAACAATGTATATTTTATTTATATATGCAAAAATCTGTATGCTTATATATGTTTTGTAATACATTTTTTTAAATACATGTCTTTTATATTTACTTATATAATTATTTTTAGGATGGATAAACATGTACATGACATATATGTCCAAAAATGTATTACACATACATAAACATATATACTGCATATATCTAGGTCACACAAATATGTATATTAATATTTGAAAGTGTATTTCTAATGTATATACTTCATATGAAAATATATTTAATTTATGGATTCATTTATGAATTTAATATATGTACATACATTAAATTTGTGATTAGGATCAGCCAACACATCACAAGAGCAAATCATGTATTAAAATTCATGTGAATCAATAATCTTATATTGAGTTGCATAATTCATCGACCTTCCCTTGGGCATGTTTCTATGATCATCAATCTAATAATAATAATACTCAGTGTTAGAAAAATGACATCAACATGGATTTTAAATTGGTCACATTTCATTTGAGGGTCTATAAGTATAACACAACATTTAAACAAATTAACTAAATGAATGAGCATCCACAATCTTCATTATTGAACCCTGAGACATTTTTTATCTGATGGCATTATGAATTCAGTATTAAAAACTTTAGTTCACAAGACCCTGAAATGAACGGCTCCCGGTGTTACAGATGAAATGCTCTAAATCATCACAGACGGCACGAATGCATCACATCACGGCTTTACCTGATGAATCAAAACTCTGAGACATGCTAAGAGGCCGAACGACTGCAAGAAAACAGGCAAGGGTTTAGATTCACAATCACAACAGCAGAAGATCATCCATTCAGAAATCGTTATTAGCAAGATCATCTTCAGTGTACGCGGATGGACTGAATAACACGAGACGGTCGTGATAATATCAGCCATGTATGAAGCAGATATACGCCACACAGAGAAGCTGCTACTCGTGTGGCTGCTGCGTTGCAATCAGAGCAAACGTCAAGACGGCTTTGTTTCCGTGATTGAACATCACCGAGTCTGATTACAACATCCAGCAGTAAGCGCGTGCGGTGACCTTCATACATGATCCATGATGCACATTCAGCTGCTCTACATGACCTGCTCTTTATGTCCATCTCTAGGAGTAAATGCATGTATACTCAGGGTTCCTACACATGTTCCATGTCAAGATACCAGACTTTTTCAGACTCAAATTTCCTAAGCTCTCTCATATTTAACATAGATGGTTAATACAGCACTATTTTCAGCTTTATATTTGGTATATATTATAGTGATCAGGGTATTTTACATAGTGACTTTTGCATGCACACAAGAATCTTTTTTGTGCCCTTGAGAAACTATTCACGTGCGCATGGGAATTATCTGCATGCTTACGCATTACGATTTCTAGTTTTATATAACCTATTTCCTTTGTGCATCACTGTCATCTTACTATGAATAAAGTGAGAGCATGGATGCACATGAATTAATATAGATCTACTTGCTCAAATTTCTTCTTTCCTTATGGTAGGGAATCTAATATCAAGGCCTAATGTCCAGTTTAGCACATCCTCTGCAGCAGCAGAAAAACCATGACATGAAAATTAAAAAGATCACCTTGAATTCATTCAGTGGTGTTTTACCATCACTAAAGAATCATTAAACAGCTGCCATGAAAACACACTTCTTGTATGATAAACTTATTTTCATTCAATTCTTAATTTTCTATTATCAATAAAAAATTAATTAATGGGGGCAAAAGTCTGGACATGCAAATATTTTTCCATACTCCCCATGCCTTTCCAGACCTGGAAATGACTTAAATCAAATTCCATACTTTTCCAAACCGCGTAGGAACCCTGTATAGTACTGTAGGCACGTGTGTATGTTAAAGGTCCCCTGAAGAGCTTTGTAACACACGGCGTTATTCTATGTGTTGACGTCATTTTAACTTAAAAAGAAAGACAGGGTGGGACATATAATGTAGCCCCGCCCCTTTTTTAAAACAGCCAATAGCATTTGTTTATTTCACAGCTTGGCCGACCGTTCAGAGCTCCGTAAAGCTGCTTGAGCTCTGTAAAGCCACATTTGACAGGGTATGACAGCAACAATCTCATTCATATTGCTATAAAATATAGCATTCTGTGTAGAATTCTAATAGGTCTGATACGTTTTGTGGTCCGCGCCGACTTGTGCATGTTGTAACCGACAAAATGTTACTTGGTTTTATTTTTGTACTTTAGCTCCTCTATTTTTGTTGATTTCTTAGTGATGTATTTAGGTCACATGTAGTACCTCTAGGAGCAACTGACTTACTCTATTGTGATCGAGCTTATATGCCCTGTTACCTCCAGGTAATAGCGCCCTCCAGCTGCTCCTAGAGGTACTACATGTGACCTAAATACATCACTAAGAAATCAACAAAAATAGAGGAGCTAAAGTACAAAAATAAAACCAAGTAACATTTTGTCGGTTACAATGTGATCCGCTCCGTGCTATCGTCTCTCTGGACCGGAGCGGAGTGTGTCTGCGGTGCGGTGGTTAGTATGGACCATGTGGACTTCTATTTTTCCTCAATGGAAAGCATATTTACAGTGTCTGAATCGTTCCCTGTCCCCTATATAGTGCACTACGTGCCATTCACCATACAAGTGAACAAGTGACCTATTTCAGCCGCGGCTTCAGTGTCTATTTATAGTGTAGGGGGCGGGCGCTTCGGATTCTAGAGAGCATTTGATTGGACAGAAAGTTTGATGAGAAGCTGAAGTACGAGGTGACGTCAAACAAATAGTCGAGCCGTTTTGGCGGAAGTGACGAACTGCAAGCTTTGAATGCTTATATCTTCTAAATGCAAATGTTGTCACTGTTTTGGAGCACACTGCCTCACAGATAACCTTAAGACTAACATATTGATACTAACACCTAAAAAACGTTCATTTTGATTTCATGGGACCTTTAAAGTCTCACCAAATCGACTTCTACGGATCATATCGGGCGACACGGGCCTCAGTTTCCTCTCTGATTTGATCTCCTTCAGAATGCGCTCATGCAGGCAGGGAGGATGTTCAGCCTGCGGTTTGAGTTTACGTGCCGCCACCTGAAATCACACAAACATAGCATTGCATGAGCCAATTTCATCTATCCTGTCATAAGAACCATGCACTAGAGCACTGCAGACAGCACATGCGAATCAGTGAACACCTGTGTATGAAGTGAATAAACAGCACTCACGGGGTTGAGAGGGGGTCTGGACCTGATAAACTCCAGAATAACCTCATGAGCGCTCTTCTTTAACCTCGGAGGAATATCTCCATTCACCTGAGAGAGAAAGAGACAGAGATCTCATCACACACATGCATCTACACTGGAAATAATTCATTTTTAACCATAAAGACTGTAAAAATGTTACAGCTAAAACCCTGTTTTAACGGCAAGTTCCTTTATTATATATGATGCAAAACTGTAATAGACCTCATAGGACATTTCATGTACTTTTACATAAACGATGTAAATGTACAGATTTTGGAGGCAAAAAAGAACAGCTATCTTATAATTTACAGTAAAAACCCGTAAACTGACATTACCATATTTCCCTGCATGACACTTGATGGTATTTTGTTTAAATAATCATGTTTCTTTTTAGTTTTTGTTTTTATGTACATTGTCTTATGTTGTTTTATTGATGCATATTAAATTATTTTAGTGTTGTGTGTTACCATGATGGTGTTTTGTATTTGCATCATATATATATATATTATTATTACAGTGGTTATCGGTATATTATACAGGTACAAAATAGATTGTATTAATGTAGATGGAATATTATCAATATATCAGTTATTGAAATATAGCTTTTTTTAAATTTATTTGAACCTAAAATCATGCAGCCATATTTTTCATGAAAATCTCACATCATTTTTTCTTACAGTGTAAAAGTAGAGACTCATTTTTGGTGCAAACATCATTAAAGCCCGTTTAATTGCAGCCACTGTCTATTAATATAGTTTAGATATAGTTTGTCATAAACAAGTGACAGATATTTGGCAATTTATTTTTAATGCAACTTCCAAAAATGTTTTTTGGATCTTTGATTATTAATTTAATGTGTAGTTTACATGCATCAAACGAATTTGATCCCACAAACCCATTTTACCCAATATTTTTGTAGCTCAAAACGTAGGTCATGAGGGAATGCATGAACTTAAATAATGTACACCTTTGGATAAAGTGACCAAATGCATAAATGCAAATGTAATGTAAATGTTGTTACAAATGAATAGGTTGAGATTGAAATAAAGTCTTCAGATGGTTGTAAATAGATCCACCAGGGAAGCTCACCGTGACCTTGCGTAGCTTGTAGCGTTTGGAGCGGATGTCATCCATGAGCATCTCGTACGGCGTGAGCTGGAACTCGATGGGCAGCGGGTTATACAGCCGCTCCTGCACCTTCTTCAGCTTCACGCCGTTCCTCAGATCTCGCATCACCTGCACCCAGAACCACGCCTGACCACAGCACACATGAGCGCCGATGCGTTAGACAGACTCATCCAGAATGTTCCAGGGCATTTTCAACATAACACCCATCATAATATCCCAGGGAATGCATGAACATGATCAAATTTATCATTCTCATGTGTGACCCTGGACCACAAAACCAGTCATAAGGGTGCATTTTTCAAAATTGAGATGTATAGATCATCTGAAAGCTGAATAAATAATTTTCCATTGATGTATGGTTTGTTATGATAGGACAATATTTGAAAATCTGGAATCTGAGGGTGCAAAAAAATCTAAATATTGAGAAAATTATCTTTAAAGTTGTTCAAATGAAGTTCTTAGCAATGCATATTACTAATCAAAAATTAAGTTTTGATATATTTACATTAGGAAATTTACTAAAATATCTTCATGGAACATGATCTTAATATCCTACAGATTTTTGGCATAAAAGAAAAATCGATAATTTTGCTGCAGGGTCACATTTATGTTTCTTTTTAAGTATCAACATCCCAGCTAGCAAAACTGTGTTCTAATAATGTTTGCTAATGTACCCATTACACAATGAAAACATTATTTATGATGTTTAAAACGACTAGTATTTTAAGCGTTTTAAAAACATTCCATTCAATCATTTTGCAAACATCATGGGAACGTTACTTTTGAATGTTCTCTCAACGTTCTAAAACAGCATTTAAAAAACGTTGCACTAACATCCAACTGAAATATTTCAGAAAACAGTTCTATTAATGTATACATTTTAATGCCAGTATTCTGAGAACATTATTAAAGACCCAATAACTTTGAGAGAAGCTTGCCAGATAGTTCCCTGTTAACTGGGATCATCTCAGATGCTTCTCCTTGAATTACATTGGAGAAATAAAATAAATGCATCAACTGTTTATAGCAGCTCAGATCAAGTTATGTTTATATATAACAGATCGTGACACAGATTGTTTCAAAGCAGCTTCACTGTAATACACAGGAAAATAAATAGTTAATGTTTATTAATCAAATCCACTCTGCAGAACAGATTTGTGTCATTATTCAGCTCATTTCAGTTGTCAATGCTGCAATGTTCAATTATGAAGCATACTGTAAAGCAGCTCAACAGAAGAGAATAGAGTCATTATCCGGCTCAGTTCAAGTTTTGTTCTCATCATCTGATGTGTCAGTGCAGTCAAATCACTAGTATTTATGAATATTAATTGTCTTGTAAACTAAATTGGATGGGGAATGAATAGAGCCAATCAAATGTCTCCGTTCTTTGAATGGCAGGTCACTTACCCAATCAGCATTCTGCAGCTCGTTTAGCTCCCTGCCAGGTTCGTCAACAGTGTCGCCCTCGATCTTACGCAGATTCTGTCCAATCAGAGCGAGACACAACATTTCAGAGAGCAGCTGAGACTGAGTGGAGCAGAATCCTCTAGAATCTATAGATGCATGTATGCATCTGCTGCATGTGGACAAGTCTATTATTACACCCCACACTTAGACCAATCTCACCAAAGCATGTGCAGGTCTTCTTTCACCACAAAATCAAAAGAAACTAACAGGAAATAACATTTTGCATTAGGAAAATGAAACCTGTTCTGCATTGTGACATTATTTTCCTGACAATTAATGCCTTTTGCAAATGCACATTTGTTTCTTTTTATGAATTTACAGAGTAATGAATTTACAGGTGACATAAATAAAAGAAAACATATATTTTTTTGCTATAATTTTCCACTGATTTACTATTTTAGAACAGGACACATTCACTTGTCATGCATGTTTAGTTTTATCTTTTTTAAGTGATTTCACAGAAAATATGAAAATATAAAAGTAAAATACAATTCAAAATATTAACAAAAACTACAATAGCATATCAACGATACTAAAATAACTGATGTAAATAGTATATATAATATTGAAAACTAAAACTACTAACAGTAAATAAATAAAATAACCGAAATAGAAATAAATCCTAAATAATCCTAAATATGAAAATAAAACATGAAAATAAAAAACTAACTCAAAACATTTATATAAACTATGATAGTATATAGATAATGCTAAAAATACTAAAATAAATAGGAAATACATGTTGCAAAAGGAAAACGAAACCTGTTTTGAGTTAGTTTTTTGCATTGTGACATTATTTTCCTGACAATTAATGCCTTTTGCACATGCACATTTGTTTTCTGTTTATGCATTTATTTGCATTAACACAAAGAAATGAATTTACAGGTGACATAAATAAGAACCACAAAGAACAGGACAACAGAACCTCCTCATATTCAGTTGTCGTGCATGTTTAGTTTTGTCATTTCATCTCAAGTCATTTCCCTGCAGCTGAGCCCAAACGCTGGCGTCATTATTTCATTCGGAAATAAAAGGCTTTAACAGTAAACCCTCATGGGAACGAGCACTGAGCGAGACGGTTTGTGAAGGCGGAGGGGCTCGTCTCATCTTACACTCAAAACCTCATAAAGAGGTGCTGTAGAGCCACAACAGGCACAGATTTCCCTGTGAAAAACTATATATAGTATATATATATATATATATATATATATATATATATATATATATTATAGCCTAAAGCATATAAACTATTAGGACTTGAAGGCAGGCTTAAAGAGGTCATGTCAGACTTTTTTTCTTAAAGTCCACATATAATGTTAGTCAAGGTTTCTTGCACCAAGAACAAGTGTAATTTAGTTTTTCATGATCCCTGTCCATCCTCTCTCAGGCCGTTTATGCTGCTGTGCCTTTAAGACTTCGAGGCAAACACCCTTTTTCATGTGAAAGGAGATCAATGGAGACAAATGAAATAAAATACATTTCCATCTCTCCCAGGTCTGGGTTTTATGTTTTATATAAGCCATGTTATTTGTCAAACACATTATAAAGGGCACAATCAAAGGAAGCATGGAAATGTCACCATAACATCTAATGTCAAGCCAGCAATAACACCAGCTGCGACCTGTGCTCTTAAAATCCTTGCACATTTCTATGACATCACCCCCGGCCCCAACCTCCTACAATCCGACCAATCAGAAATAGCGCGCCTAAATTGAGCAGAACAGAACAGACCGGGCACACAGACAGATCATAAACAGGGAAGATGAGTTCAGAACAGGATAAGGACTTGGTGGCCATGCGTGTTGCAGTTTTTTGTTGGATTTGATTACTCAATATAATATATGATTTTGCATATGTCTGTTCTAGAGACATGTTACAACTTTTGGAAAGGTCTAGTTGGTTTCTTTTGGAAAATATGTTTCAAATTCACATGATCATTTATACTGTAAAGCATGTCTGTTTGTGTCAAAATCGTTATCAATAATAACATCATTACATTTATTCAGTTTTTTATCAGAGCAAGAGCACACATGGCAAACCACAGATCAGGGATGTTATCAATAATAACATCATGTTTTTATTATTATTAAAAATCATGTTTGCAAATGCAAATAAAGCTGATATTAAATAAAATATTATCATTAACTAAAACTAAAAATAAACCATATAAAAATGTACTACTTGAAATCAAATTAACATTAACTGAAATAAAATTCAATATAAAAAATTAAAAAATTATTTTATGTCAGCTAGTTGCCAATGCAAAATTTCTCATTTCTGTTTAGTTGAAGTACAAAATAGCTCAAACTAAATAAACTAAAACTAAGAATTGAAACTAAATAGACATATTAAAAAAACTAATAAAAAACTAAATTAAATTATTAAAACTTTAAAATGAAAAAGAATAATAAATGAAAAACTAAAATTACTAACTGGAAATAAAAACGAATTAAAAATAGCAACAAAATTACTAAAACTTTAACTAAATTTAAAATGAAAACAAAAACTATAATAGAATATAAATTCTACTAAAATAATACTGATGCAAATATTAGATAAAAACTAAAATTACTAACTGAAAATAAATACAAACTAAAACTGAACTGAAACAAAAATAAATTAAACCTATATAGTAATATTTAAAAAATAAAATAAAAATAAATTACAAAACAAATACTACAAAATAAAATGACAAAAAATTAAAATAAAAAATAAAAAAATTCAAAATATTCATAAAAACTATAGTAGTATATAAATACTACTAAAATAGCACGGCCTCAGGTCTAAATATGTGAATCTATATGGAGGAGACTGGGATGAATTTAGCTTGTTTTGTGCTGAAGTCTAAGCTGTGGGTCTGCGCTCACCTCTTTGGCGCTCTGGATCTTCTGCAGGAAGGTGTGGAGCTCTCTGGTCTCGGCGTACAGAGCTCGACACACGGCCTGGTAGTGATTGGGTGCATCGGCCGGCGTGGGCAGGTGAAGGGCGCACAGCTACAGACAGTGAAGAGAGCATTTCATTCAGATTCACACTATAAAGACGTTCGCTACAGACAGTGAAGAGAGCATTTCATTCAGATTCACACTATAAAGACGTTCGCTACAGATAGTGAAGAGAGCGTTTCATTCAGATTCACACAATAAAGACGTTCGCAGACAGTAAGAGAGCGTTTCAGATTCACACTATAAAGACGATCGCTAAGACAGTGAAGAAGAGCAATTCATTCAGATTCACACTATAAAGACGTTCGCTACAGACAGTGAAGAGAGCGTTTCATTCAGTGGTTCACACTATAAAGACGTTCGCTACAGACAGTGAAGAGAGCGATTCAGATTCACACTATAAAGACGTTCTACAGACAGTGAAGAGAGCGTTCATTCAGATTCACACTATAAAGACACAGACAGCGACGAGAGCATTCATTCAGATTCACACTATAAAGACGTTCGCTACACACAGTGAAGAGAGCGTTTCATTCAGATTCACACTATAAGAACAGACAGTGAAGAAGCGTTTCATTCAGATTCAAACTATAAAGACGTTCGCTACAGACAGTGAAGAGAGCAATTCATTCAGATTCACACTATAAAGACACAGACAGTGAAGAGAGCGTTTCATTCAGATTCACACTAGAAAGACACAGACAGTGAAGAGAGCGTATTCAGATTCACACTATAAAGACGTTCGCTACAGACATAAGAGAGCGTTTCATTCAGATTCACACTATAAAGACGTTCGCTACAGACAGCAATTCATTCAGATTCACACTATAAAGACGTTCGCTACAGACAGTGAAGAGAGCGTTTCATTCAGATTCACACTATAAAGACGTTCGCTACAGACAGTGAAGAGAGCCATTTTCAGAATGCGAGACGTTCGCTACAGACAGTGAAGAGAGCGATTCACACTATAAAGACATTTCAGATTCACACTATGACGTTCATGACAGCGAAGAGAGCAATTCATTCAGACACAAGACATTTGTTCGCTTTTATTTTCACATTTATAAAGACGTTCGCTGTTCAGACAGTATGTTTCATTCAGATTCACACTATAAAGACGTTCGCTACAGACAGTGAAGAGAGCGGTTCATTCAGGACATTCAGATTTATAAAGACGTTCGCTACAGACAGTGAAGAGAGTTTTCTGCTCAGACGTTCGCTACAGACAGTGATTTCATTCAACACTATAAAGACGTTCGCTACAGACAGTGAAGAGAGCGTTTCATTCAGATTCACACTATAAAGACGTTCGCTACAGACAGTGAAGAGAGCATTTCATTCAGTTTCATAGAAAGACGTTCGCTACAGACAGTAAGAGAGTTCATTCAGATTCACACTATAAAGACGTTCGCTACAGACAGTGAAGAAAGCATTTCATTCAGCACACTATAAAGATGTTCGCTACAGACAGTGAAGAGAGCAATTCAGATTCACACTATAAAGATTCACACTAAGAGAGCAATAAATTCACACTATAAAGACGTTCGCTACAGACAGTGAAGAGAGCAATTCATTCAGATTCACACTATAAAGACGTTCGCTACAGACAGTGAAGAGAGCAATTCATTCAGATTCACACTATAAAGACGTTCGCTACAGACAGTGAAGAGAGCAATTCATTCAGATTCACACTATAAAGACGTTCGCTACAGACAGTGAAGAGAGCGTTTCATTCAGATTCACACTATAAAGACGTTCGCTACAGACAGTGAAGAGAGCAATTCATTCAGATTCACACTATAAAGACGTTCGCTACAGACAGTGAAGAGAGCATTTCATTCAGATTCACACTAGAAAGACGTTCGCTACAGACAGTGAAGAGAGCATTCATTCCACACTATAAAGACGTTCGCTACAGACAGTGAAGAGAGCAATTCATTCAGATTTCACAGACAGTGAAGAGAGCATTTCATTCAGATTCACACTATAAAGACGTTCGCTACAGACAGTGAAGAGAGCGTTTCATTCAGATTCACACTATAAAGACGTTCGCTACAGACAGTGAAGAGAGCGTTTCATTCAGATTCACACTATAAAGACGTTCGCTACAGACAGTGAAGAGAGCGTTTCATTCAGATTCACATAAAGACGTTCGCTACAGACAGTGAAGAGAGCGTTTCATTCAACTACATTCAATTCTATAAAGACGTTCGCTACAGACAGTGAAGAGAGCTTTCATTCAGATTCACACTATAAAGACGTTCGCTACAGACAGTGAAGAGAGCGTTTCATTCAGATTCACACTATAAAGACGTGAAGAGAGCAGATTCACACTATAAAGAAGATTTTCAGATTCACACTATAAAGACGTTCGCTACAGACAGTGAAGAGAGCAATTTCATTCAATTCACACTATAAAGACGTTCGCTACAGACAGTGAAGAGAGCGTTTCATTCAGATACACTATAAAGACGTTCGCTACAGACAGTGAAGAGAGCAATTCATTCAGATTTCACACTAAAAGATTCGCTACGACGAAAAAGAGAGCAGCAATTCATTCAGATTCACACTATAAAGACGTTCGCTACAGACAGATTCATTCAGATTCAGTTTCACACTATAAAGACGTTCGCTACAGACAGTGAAGAGAGCAATTCATTCAGATTCAGACGTTCGCTACAGAGTGAAGAGAGCGTTTCATTCAGATTCACACTATAAAGACGTTCGCTACAGACAGTGAAGAGAGCAATTTCACTTTAGAGCCCTTCACACTATAAAGACGTTCGCTACAGACAGTGAAGAGAGCAAATTCAGATTCACACTATAAAGACGTTCGCTACAGACAGTTCAGATTCACACTATAAAGACGTTCGCTACAGACTAAGAGAGCGTTTCATTCAGATTCACACTATAAAGACGTTCGCTACAGACAGTAAGAGAGCAATTCATTCAATATTCAGTTTCACTATAAAGACGTTCGCTACAGACAGTCAATTCATTCACATTCACACTATAAAGACGTTCGCTACAGACAGTGAAGAGAGCGTTTCATTCAGATTCACACTATAAAGACGTACAGACAGTGAAGAGAGCAATTCATTCAGTTTCACACTATAAAGACGTTCGCTAGACAGTGAAGAGAGCAATTCAAGTTTCACACTATAAAGACGTTCGCTACAGACAGTTCATTCAGATTCACACTATAAAGACGTTCGCTACAGACAGTGAAGAGAGCGTTTCATTCCTTTCACACTATAAAGACGTTCGCTACAGACAGTGAAGAGAGCGACATTCACACACTATAAAGACGTTCGCTACAGACAGTGAAGAGAGCGTTTCAGATTCCACATACACAGACAGTGAGAGAGCGTTCATTCAGATTCACACTATAAAGACGTTCGCTACAGACAGTGAAGAGAGCATTTCATTCAGATTCACACTATAAAGACGTTCGCTACAGACAGAAGAGAGCGTTTCATTCAGTTCATAGGCGTACTAATGAAGAGAGCATTTCATTCAGATTCACACTATAAAGACGTTCGCTACAGACAGTGAATATTCAGATTCACACTGAAAAGACGTTCGCTACAGACAGTGAAGAGAGCAATTGAACACTATAAAGACGTTCGCTACAGACAGTGAAGAGAGCAATTCATTCAGATTCATATAAAGATGTTCGCTACAGTGAAGAGAGCGTTTCATTCAGATTCACACTATAAAGACGTTCGCTACAGACAGTTTTCATTCAGATTCACACTATAAAGACGTTCGCTACAGACAGTAAGAGAGCAATTTCATTCAGTTTCACACTATAAAGACGTTCGCTATGGTTTTCATCAGATTCACATATGTAAAGATTCATCACATAGATGTCCGGGAGAGTGTTTTGAACAGGTCAGGAGGAGACACATTGATCTGTAGTGCGGCATACGAATGTGTCATAAATGAAATAAATGGACAGAAGGTCTGCGGTGAGTCACTCTTGGCTTCATCCTGGCAGCAGAACGTCCGTCTGCAGCCCATTAGTGCCACAAAAACATGGCAGCTCCATTGACTGTAATGTGTCAGCCAACTGAGAGTTTTGAGTGCAGTGCATTGTGGGATACAGTTTCAGTCAGTGATTAATAAAAGGCACATTAAAGAAAAGTAAAGAAAACACATACACAATATATATATATATATAATTGTTTGCTTTTCTGGGTACTCAAAGTGCACCTCCTCATAACCACCAGCAGCATCCACCTGGATGATGTGACGGCAGGCACCAATTTAAAGAGGAGACAGAGTGATCAATCAGTGTATGGGGATGATTAGCACATGATGGTCAGAGGCAGTGACAGGATGATTACACCCTGGGCCCTTAGAATTTATACATAACAGTTAAATTGTTCAATTAAATCACCATGACCTGACCACTGACATTTGAAATCTTTTATGGAACTTTCGCTTATTTAAAAAGTTCTGCTGTAACAACTCAGATTTTTAAAAAATTAGGTAAATTAACTTAATATTTTAATGTTATCATTATTAATGATTATATTGTTCCAACATTAATATTTTAGACCATTTTTTGCACACACAAACATACAAAACTTTGGAATAATTAAGATTTTTTTTAATGTTTTTGGAAGAAGTCTCTTCTGCTCACCAAAAAAAAATAATACATAATATTGTGAAATTCTGCCTCTCGATTTATCACAGAGAAAACTTGATGGGAACTCCTTCCCTCCAACCTTTCTGAAAATTGGCTCAATACAAGTAAGCATTGACGAGCTGAAATTTGAAAATGCGAGCCCGCGACAATTTTCTTTGAGAAACTAACACTCACGTAAGGTTCGCTCAGCTCATGCTGCTTCTCTGCAGATGCATTTTCTTAAAGCCGTCTGCCCTCTGAGCTGTATTTTCAGCATCATTACTTCCTGTCTCTTCTGCTCAGACTTCAAAAAATAATATATCCTGTGTCAGTGGTAGAGCATGAGCAGCGCAAAGTCTTCAGAAATCATTCTAATATGCTGATATTAAATCAACTTCATTTTGCATGAGAATAAGTAAAGCATTGATTTTCATTTACTCCACTCTTCAGCACAAGACATCATTCTAATATGCTGGTCATATTAAATCTGAATATTAGCTGATTAATCAATTATTTAACGATAACGATTAAGTGATTATCAAAGTAGTTGTTAGTTGCAGCCAGTCATGTGACATCACTGTTGCATAATGTCTACAGTCAGTTACTATAAAAGCCTATGATACCTTGATGATGTCCCGATAGCCGCGGATACGGCAGGGGTGGGCGGGATCCCCCTCGCGGTCATCCTCGTCTTCCTCAGTGGCGGCGTAGCCTTCATCGGCGCAGGAGTCGCTCTCGGTGTTGGCCACGTTAGTCATGAGGTCTATGAGCTGCTCGAGCGGCGGACTCAGCTCTCGCTCCTCGCTCTCCTTCAGCCCGTAATCCAGAGCCTTATAGATCATGATGCCCAGAGACTCGATCACCTGCACACAAACACAACCCAACGACACATTAACTGCAGAAAAAGCACTTCAATAATCAGTGTGTTTGTGTCGTTTTTCACTAAGAAATATCGGAATGTGCTTCAAGCTAGATATACTTACTGGCAAGAGAAATTAAAGAGATGAAAATTCTGTCATCATTTACTCATTTACTCTTGTTCCAAACCTGTATGAGTTTCTTTTTTCTGATGAACACAAAAGAAGATATTTTGAATAATAATGTAACCAAATAGTTGACGGTAGTTTTTTTCCATTCTATGGAAGTCAATGGCTACCGTCAACTATTTGGTTACCATTATTATTCAAAAAATCTTCTATTGTGTCCAATACTATTCATAAATTCATGTCATGGTGATTTAATTGAACATTTAATCGCTTGCTGTTATGCATAATAAAAATGCATACATTATGAAAATATATAAACTTTTTCTAAAGGCCCTTATTCAATACAATACTATTCATAAATTCATTAAGGTTTGGAACGACGTGAGGGTGAGTAAACAATGACAGAGTTACATTTTTGGGTGAACTATCCCTTTAAGGCTTGTCTTAGAGAATATACCTTAAAATATCTTGACAATACTTCTGGTAAATACAGAGAAAGGTTGGTGAATTCTAGTGCACTAGATTCAATTGAAAGGATTTTGGTGCACTGGAATGAGTTTGACTTCTTGAGAAGTGCACTAACTATTCAAATAGGGATATTTGAGACACATTCTTGATCAACACAGATTTTTTTACATAAGAACATCAAATACACTTAACACATTTCGTGCCACAAGAACTTTAACGCCTCCAACAACAGCAGGTTTCAGGTTTTTCTTTCAGTCAATCCCGAGGCTCTGTGACCTGATATGGTGAAACTAGTCCGATTATATTGTGTAAGGCCTGTTAAAACACCTGCAACTGGCTGTAAGGCGTCAACGAAACCTTAAAAGGGTTTGGTTTCTTATGTCACACTTAAACATAGTGTGTCCGGACTTTACTTTAGAACCCAAACCTGTAACCTGTGTTCACAATAATCTTGGGTTGTAGGTTCTTTTACCTTGTGCAGCTTTGTTCAAGGCTTTTGAGAGAGAGTTCACATTATATTACAGTCAAAATACTGTCAGGTTTGACTGGACACACAACCTTTGACATCATCATTATACGAGCGGATAATCAGAACAGTCCTGCGACCCATTTTTTGGGCTGTGATGGACCAGTTGAGAACCACTAAGATAACAGGATAGAGATGAGATCTATTCGGTCACATTACTGAATGACTGTTGGCTACGATTGTTAGGCTATTTAATGTAAAAACACTGCTAAATTAACCGTCCTCATTTCTTTTCCAAGCAGTTACATTTGCATTGGACTTATTGTTTATGTTGTAATATGCAATAAAAACATTTAAAAGTCACACAAACACGCACTACCGTTAAAAAGATTGGGATCAGCAAGATTTGTTTTCTTCTGCTCACCAAGGCTGCATTTATTTGATCAAAAATACAGTCAAATCAGTCGTATTTTGAAAATTATTACAATTTAAAATAGCTGCTTTGTGTGTGAATATATTATAAAATATAATGTATTCCTGTGATCATACTCCAGTCTGCAGCCAGTGTCATATGATCCACTTTTCATCAATTTAATACACTTTTGCTGAATAAAACAAAAACTTTTAAAACATTTAAACAGTTGTGTATGCAAAATGCTTAGGAATTATTAATTAAATGGATCAATACTAGCTATCCAGTCCAGTTCTGATGGAGTATTTGATCATTATTGTGCACTGAGCATCACAAATAAAATGGTCTTTACACTGGTTTATAATATAATAAGATGTTCCTTTCTGTATTTTATTCAGAGTTTAAGCATCTTTCCATATGGTTAATAATAAAATCTTTTGCCCTTAGATGGCCTGTGATCAAAACTCATAAGCAACTTCCATCCCGGGGTCCGTCCAGTCATAAAGAGTGCTTTGTTACTCTTTGTGATGTTAATCAGACCCCAACAGTTTACCAACAGATTCTGAAGAAGAATTTCATCCAGAACGCAGGAGGCTGCAGTGACGAGGACAACAGACTCATTCACTGCGATGTCCAGCAGCCCATTACATCCACAAACACAAGCACTGTAATAACTGCTTCAGGTTAGAAAGAGACCGTTAACCCTGAGAATCTCAGAAAGAAAATAATCAAGACTGATGCTCCGTCTAAACAAAAGATAATAACCGAAAGCAAAGAGTGGAATATGGGAACGGCATCTAGTCCATCTAACCCAGTCCAGTCTGCAGATTACTCTGCACTACTAAAACACAACGAGACCGAACACAGAAAACCCAGCAGAATGCACTGTTCTGCGTCTGGACGTCTAGAGCAGTTTGATATTAAATGCCTTGCACTAAACTGTCAGAGAAAGCTTCTGGAAAGCTGCTTAACAGGGATTTGATATAGACTGAAGTCTCATATCCACAGAAGACGGGTGTGTTTGTGTCCTTATACACAGCATGCAGTGCTAGACCTGTCACTGCTTCTGTCAGAGAAAGCTTCTGGAAAACAGGGATTTGATATAGACTGAAGTCTCACATCCACAGAAGACGGGTGTGTTTGTGTCCTTATACACAGTGCTAGACCTGTCACTGCTTCGGTCAGAGACATCTACTAATAATTATTCACATTACATAAGAGCACTGAGTCTAAACTACATCCAAATGGACATGTTTGCTGGACTATTGAATGATTGATATATACAATAAATTTGATTTATATAATTCAGCTGAAAATCAGCATCATGTTACACTGAAGGAGTAATGATTCTGAAAATTCAGTTCTTATAACAGGAATAAATTACATTTTAACATATATTCACATAGAAAACAATAATATGTTTACTGTTTTTTTGATCAAATAAATGCAGCCTTGGTGAGCAAAATAAACTTTTAAATAAATTAAGATTAAGCACCTTTCTTTATTAAATTATTTAATTCACAAATATGCTCATTGCCACATTTATTTGATGAATGTCCTGCAGAAATAATCCATAATAACGTTCCTCCAGTGTGAAAAAGTGCTTTATCATGACAAGTATCGGCCATTGACAGACCAGAACACTGAATTAAGTTGAGATTTTAGTTAAAAAACTGAGTTACGATGTTAATTGGATGGACTGGAGTGGTGTAAGTACATGTATAAACTCACACTGAATTAAGTTGAGCAAGTCTATATTAAAAAACACTCAAGTCAGTCAGCTCTAGTCGATCTACTGAACACATCATAAACCTGGAAGGTCAAACAGCAAACAGTGATCCGTCAGGTCTATACGTCTCTGATTGGCCTTTAAAATGTCACCAGCAGCCGACATCAAAGTAATGAACTTGTGGAGTGACGAGCCGGCCGAGAGACCAGAGAGAGCAGAAAACATGACCTGGTGCTGAAATATCACATCTGAATATAGAAGAACACAGATGGGCTGCAAACGTAAATAAAGCTGATATAAAATCACATATAAATGTGACCCTGGAACACAAAACCAGTCATAAGTTTTTTTTTTTAAATCATCTGAAAGCTGAATAAATAATATCTCCATTGATGTATGGTTTGTTATGATAGGGCAATATTTGGCTGAGATACAACTATTTGAAAATCTGGAATCTGAGGGTGCAAAAAAATCTAAATATTGAGAAAATCATCTTCAAAGTTGTTCAAATAAAGATCTTAGCAATGAAGTTTTTTATATACGTATGGTAGGAAATTTACAAAATAACTTCATGGAACATGATCTTAATATCCAAATGATTTTTGGCATAAAAAATGTATAATTTTGACCCATATGCTGTATTTTTGGTATTTGCTACGAATATACCTGTGCTTCTTATGACTGCTTTTGTGCTCCAGGGACACAAATATTAGATGAAAAATTATTTTCATTTAGTTTAAGCTGAAACACTAACATGCCTACTTGTAAATAAATAAAATGTCAAACTAAACCAAAACTAAAACTGAAATACAATTAAATGAATGAATACAAAAATCCACAATAATAATAATAAGTGTTACTTGAAATAATAAAATAAAACATTAGACAAAAAATGTATATTTTTTATGCAACATTTCAAATTTTTGTTTTGTTTAATTTATTTGAGGCACTAAAATTACTATCTGGAAATAAATCTAAATCTAAAACTGAAATAAAAATAAACCAAACCTAAAAAATGTTGTTAATTGAAATAAAGCTAAAATAAAATAAAATGAATATAAGGATGAAAAACCTGAATTTATTTAGGCAACATTTCAAATTTTTGTTTAACCTGAATGTTTAACTTGAATGACTAAATTAAAATTAATAAGCTGAAATAAAACTGAACTAAAAATAAATTAAACCTAAAAAGCAATACCGAAAAAATAAAAACATAAATAAATTAATGAATAAAATTGACAAAAGCACAATACAAATTTTCTAGAAATTAAACTTAAAGACAAAAAGTTAAATATTAAAATAAAAACTAATTCAAAAATATTAATAAAACTATATCAAACTCTTTAACACTTTAACAACTGTATAGCAATGCCCTGGCAACCACCCACAACACCCCAGCAACCACCAGCAGCAGCTGCAAACACTTAAAAGAAGTAAAGAATGTCCACATGTTCCAGATCCATGTCAAGACTGAACTAACAAACATGTGTTCTGCTCATTCACAGATGCTCACGCTGTCATGAGGTTACTGTGCATCACTCACCTGTGTGGAGGATCGGCTGGGATTACACACACCTGTGGGGAGAACAGAAGAGATGACAGTCAGCAACAGATGAAGAAGAACCCAGACGACAGCTTACAGCGCTCACTACATCCCTTACAAGCTGTTCGTTCTTACATAAAACACACTGACGGCTGCAAAGGAATACAGGAATAGGAAACCAAAGGAATCGTTCACCCACAAATTAAAATTGTAAGAAAATATCCTCACCCTCAGGCCATCCAAGATTAGGATGAGTTTGCTTCTTCATTAGATTTGTAGAAATGTGTCTGTATCAGTGTCTCAGCAATGGATGCTCTGCAGTGAATGGGTGCCGTCAGAAGCAGACGCTTTTATCCAAAGAGAGTCTTTTACATTTTATCAGCTCTTGCTTTCCCTGGGATAATAACATCACAAGTAACAGGAAAGACATCTATAATTATTTTTATTATATATATATATATATATTATATATTATTTATAATAATAGATATATAAAAACACACAATAATCACTCCAGTCCATCAGTTAACATCTGGAGAAGACAAAAGCTAAAAATCCAAAATCATTTTTTAAACTAAAATCCGTGTCCACAATCCATAATAACGCTTCCTCCAGTGCATCTCCTCTTGTCTTTCACATCAAAATGCAGCCACACATTTGTCTAGAACTGTTTTGTCTTGTAAACGCTGCTTGATCTGTGCAGATTTCTCTCCTGATTCACACCAGAACACTTTTTCACTGGAGGAAGTGTTATTATGGATTATGGACTCGGATTTTAGCTAAAACATCTTAATGATGGATTTGTTTCAGCTTTTGTCTTCTCCTGATGTTAACTGATGGACTGGAGTGGTGTGTATTATTGTGATGTTTTTATCAGACTCTCATTCTGACGGCACCCATTCACTGCAGAGCATCCATTGCTGAGACACTGATGCAATGCTACATTTCTCCAAATCTGATGAAGAAACAAACTCATCCTAATCTTGGATGATCTGAGGGTGAGTACATTTTCAGCTAATTTTAATTTTACCGCCAACCTGAGAGTATCAGACTATGTCAGTTGGTTTTGATTGAATATGCAAAAACACATGACACTTCTGAAATCCTCTTAATCTCAGACGATTGTTTGCAGCAGGACAAGGCAAAGTCAGCACAGAAACAGATCTCTCGTCTGTTATTCTGCAGTCGACAGCGAAGGAGGAACATGTTCACCACCGGCACTTTTGACAAAGCAACAACTCAGCCTGGAAGCTGCAGGACATATCGATCTTGACAGCATGTCTCATGAAGGAAAGCAATGACAGTGGTGCTTATTAAAAGGCAAAGTGAGCACCTCTCCTCTGGGAAGATGTCAGAGATCTGCAATGAAAAGTCATAAATCTCAATAATAACTCATGCATTTGTCATCAAACGATCTGTGCTGCTCCATATTCATTTCATATCTCAATATACTCTTATTATACGACAGCTATCGACTTATTCTCCTATAGGTGAAACATCTGACGACACATAACTGCAAACTCCATTTAGTCTCCTGAGCAATGAAAGAGAAATAAAATCATCCTCTGGAAAGGCATCAGTTAAATCCTCTGTAATAAATCTCTCAATCGTCGTGATAAACTGCACCGTGAGCACATTTCATTATTATCAGCTGATAATGAACACGTGAAACGATTACAGCATCAGGGATATAGCAAGGCCTTTAATTAGGCATGAACTAAAACGATTTGAACTTCATTCTCCATTCAGGTGTTTTATTTTAGTCATTACTATGTTGTGCATTTTGGCTTTTCTTTTTATAATTAAATATGCATGTACATTTTTTTATTCATTTTTATTTCAGTTTTAATTGCTTTTTTGTACATTTATTTTAGTTATTTTAGTTTAAACTAAATGAAAATGAGAAATGATGCCTGGGCAACAGGGTTACTATAGTTAACTAAAAAAAAATTGGGGGGAAATAAAATAAACTTCAATTAAAAAAAATAACCTACTTTAAAAACTACTACTTTACTCTTAATTATTGTATTTCAGCTAGCTGAAACAAGGCAACATTTTACATGTAGTTTAACTTGATACAATAAAATAACTAAAACTGAAAAAAATAACATAAATGAAAATGAAAACAGTATATGAATTAAAATTATTTAAAATATTAAAGAAAACTAAAATAGTATTTCAATACTAGAATAACACTAGCTGGCAAGTATAACTGAAATAAAATAAACTTAATACGTTTTCAAGTTTTTTATGTTATTTTATTTCAGTTAATGTTTATTTTATTTCAATTAATAATTTTTTTTGGTTTTAGCTTTAGTTAACTATCATGACTTTGATATATTTGACACATAACCTAAATACCCTAATCATAAATAGGTTACCAAATATCATGGGCTACTGGGTAATGTTAGTACATAATGTCGATAAAGTCGCACACCGAGCGGAAACAGCAGACATATTTCATTTGAACCTGTAGTGAAATAACATTTCACACACAAAAGCATTATGAATATGCAATTTATGTATCAGGAGCTGTACAGTGTTTATCAGCATGTGCATCAGAGAGCATCTAACACTGTTAACAACAGTGTCTGTGAGCACTTCCATTGCTTTTATGCTTCATTTATACTGCCTTGTGTTTATTTTAGACATTAATGCACTGATTGTACTGGCCTGCTAATAAAGGCTTATTTCACAATCTCACGTGTTACATAATACATCAGTGCTGTCAAAAATATACAATGTGAAATACAAGATGACGCACAGCATTTATATCTAATTCTTGCACATAAGATGATGCATGCAATACTGTGCATATTTTGTAATGCAGAACACTAATGATATGCCGTTTCAAAACATTTGCACCCAAATCCATGACAGTTAACAGCTATCAGGCTAATGCATGTATGGAAATGAACGCGGAAGGTATTGACTTGTCACCTGATCTGTCTCCGGAATGAAACCGCACCGATCCGTCTTTATGAATCCTGACATGTCCCGCTCCTCCGGTCCCACCGGAATCCTCCAGAAAAGAGCGACAGCACTGGTAACACACAGCCCACGCCTGCTCCTCGTTGATGGGCTGCTTGTAGAGATGTAAAATCTCGTCCAGGGACAGATCGTCCTCATCCTCACTGTCCATGATGGGACGCGCATCATCATCATCATCCTCTATCAGCCTGTGTCCGTCATCATCATCACCTTCATCTCTCCTGCGAGCCATCGTCTCATCCTATCCAGCAGAGAGGAGAGGAGTGGAGATCTGGAGATATGATGATGATGATGCTCACTGCTGAATCTGCATCAGAAACGCGAAGAATGGAAGCTACGTCTAGCGAGGAGTGGGCGGGGCTTATTTTAAAAACTCTACGATATTAAAAATAATGTTTACGTTTACGTTTGAATATAAATAAATAAACATCTATTTATATGTGTTCATCAAAGTGTAAATGATCTACTTTGCATATCGAAGCAGCGAGATTTAAATAAAAATTACAATACAATAAAATAATGCATAAGTAGGCCTTAGTTTGACATTTTAATTATTTAATTTTAATTATTCTTAATCTTCATTTGACCCTCCGACTTTAGCACTCTCTATTCTAACTCTATTTTATCTATTTGTTTTATTTTTTATTTATATATATATAAAAACACTAGCCCCTTTAACACTTGCACTCTCTATTATATTTCTATCCTAACTACTTGTTTTCTTTTTTATTATAAAAAATATTATTCTATTTCTATCCTAACTACTTGTTTTCTTTTTTTATTATAAAAAATATTATTCTATTTACTTGTATTTATTTATTATAAAAAAACATATAATTCTATTATATCCTAACTACTATTCGTTTATTTATTATAAAAAACTATAATTATATTTCTATCCTAACTACTTGTATTCGTTTATTTATTATAAAAACATATAATTCTATTTATATCCTAACTACTTGTATTCGTTTATTTATTATAAAAACATATTATTCTATTTATATCCTAACTACTTGTATTCGTTTATTTATTATAAAAAATGATCCTCTAACACTAGCATCCTCTATAATTTTTCTATTTTATCAACCAGCTTTATTTTTATTATATTTACAGTTTACATATTTACTATTTATATACAAATAATAATAAAAAAAACGTGCTTACTGCTAAATGAGACTTGCCACAGCACTTATATTTTATTGCTCTTTTATTGATTTTGATCGCTTCTACTGTCCTCATTTAAGTCGCTTTGGATAAAAGCGTCTGCTAAATGACTAAATGTTATCAAATGATCTATTATTTTAAAGCATCGCGATATCAAGTGTTGCTTGTTACTTTTCTCAGCGCTGTTCAGAATGAACCAATCAGAGTGGTTTGTGATGACAGGTACGTGTTTTTACTAAATACATTTATAGAAATCGCTGAGGCGAATTTTAATTTTAATTTCAGATAAAAAACTGTATACATCATACATTTAAAAGATTATACTTTTTAGAGTATACACATCTCGAGTAATATATAAAACGTCCTGAGAATTGAATGGAAAAACTTCAGTATGACATCAAGAATAACTCGCGTGCCAAATGTTTTATATTCTTTGAAATTTCACACCGTTTCGACAAATCAAATTGCATATCAGTTATTAAAAATCCAATTAAATAATATATTTATACAACACATTCTCACATTCAGTTGTTTTGAAAGCATTTTGCTGTTTGTGAGCCTCACAGATCTTACATCTCATATTTATCATAGACTAAAAAACGATTTTTTTTTCTTTCTATTGAAGTGGTTGGAATAATAATAATTATTAAATGATGACCGCAGTCATATGTGATTTGTTTTGGGTGAAAAAACGAAATCTGTGTCCTGAGGTGGCGTTTATTTGCCACCAGAGGGCGATACGCTAACATTTCTTTACATACTTTCTCATTTGAGCGCTTTACCTGTTTAATGATTTGTTTAAGGAATATTTCCATAACTTCAAGCTGTCATTTGATGAAATATATTTCTGGTGTAGTTTGACAGCGTCCTCCTCTCCTGTGTTGACAGATTAATCGTTAATAAACCAGTACTGCCGCTGTTGCTCGGTAACCATCCCCAGACAAACGTTCAAACACGCTTACGTAATTAATATTCATGAGCTCAAAGTTTGATTGGCTAATTCACCAACTGACTCGCCAACGTCTTGTTTTCAGCGAATCAGACGCGCCTGCGTCACATTACGTATTTAATATTCATAAGGCTATTCTAGTTCTGCGCATGCGCTTTTTGAATTGCAGCTTCAAAACAATGGCGGTAGACGGTTTGAGCATAACAGAGCAGTGGCTCAGAGAAAAACTCGACCTTCAGCACGGCTGTTTAGGTAAAACACTTTTTATTTATTATTAGTCATTATTTGATGAACTAATGCTTTGAATCATCTATCGCAGCGGATGTCCGATCGTTGACTCTTCCAGGAACATATGAAGGGAAAATCTGTCGTTTAGGAACATCGCTAAAGAACTTTGTTCGTCTGAAATCTCTGGATCTGTCGCATAATGCGCTGACCACAGTTCAGGTGAAACATCGATATTAATATAGTTTACAGAATCAATTATATATTTACTTTTGTCTTAGGTTATATTATATAAAAACATTCTTATTTATTAATTTATTAACATAGTGTACACAATCAATTATATATTTACTTTTGTAGCAGGTTATATTATATAAAAACATTCTTATTTATTTAATTTATTAACATAGCTTACACATCAATTATATATTTGCTTTTGTAGCAGGTTATATTATATAAAAAACATTCTTATTTATTAATATAGCTTACACAATCAATCATTTATTTACTTTTGTCGTAGGTTATATTTTATAAAAACTTTCTTATTTATTAATTTATTAACATAGTTTACACAATCAATTATTTATTTACTTTTGTCTTAGGTTATATTATATAAAAACTTTCTTATTTATTAATTTATTAACATAGTTTACAGAATCAATTATTTATTTGCTTTTGTCGTAGGTTGTATTTTATAGTAACTTTATTATTTATTTATTAATAGTTTACAGAATTATTTATTTGCTTTTGTCGTAGGTTATATTATATAAGATGTTTCTTATTTATTAATAGTTTACAGAATCATTGATTTGCCTTTGTCATAGGTTATATTTTACAATAGGTTTCTCATATATTAATATGTGTGTACTACACTACTGTTGTGTGTCTGTGGTGCTGAGTATACATATAACAGTATATATAATTGAACGTCTGCAGATCTCTAGTGTTGTGTGTCTGTGGTGCTGAGTATACATATAACAGTATATATAATTGAACGTCTGCAGATCTCTAGTGTTGTGTGTCTGTGGTGCTGAGTATACATATAACAGTATATATAATTGAACATCTGCAGATCTCTAGTGTTGTGTGTCTGTGGTGCTGCTGCTTGCAGGGGATCGAGCACTTGGAGATGCTGGAGAGACTGAATCTGTACTATAACAGACTGGCGTCTCTGCAGGACATCTTCTCTCTGCACAAGCTGCAGAATCTGAAGGAGCTGGACCTGCGGCTCAATCCCGTGGTCAACAAACACCCGCACTACCGGTTGTACCTGGTCCACGCTATGACCACACTCCGCAAGCTCGGTGCATCATCTGTCTTCTGTCTCGTCTCTGCTGCTGTGATGATCAAACACATGAAAATACATGTTTCTATGTTCCTCTATTGCAGATGACTGTCCAGTGCGAGACCGAGAAAGAAAGGCGGCTCTCATGCATTTCTCATCAGAGGCTAATCTAGACACTAATCATAAGACACAAGCCTTGACACAAGACACGACGTGCAGGTGACGATCCCAGAAGCACTGGTGTTATCGTTCATGAAGACTATTACAAATGGGTTTTGTTAGTTGAAATATAAATATCAAGTTACACATTTAACTTTAAAAAAAAATAGAAATGTTGCCTTGGCAACTACTTGAAATAAAAAAGTAAAATGGAAATAAAAATAAAGCTATATAGAAATATCTAGATAGTAAAAACTAATATTGAAAGTTTTAAGTCTAATTAAAAACACTGGCTTTCCTGTAATGTCTCACTCATATGGTTTGGTTTTTATCATTATTGATTGTCTATTTAATTTTTTAAATGTTATGGTTATAATCTATTTATGGTTCTGTTTTTAGTGTCATTTGCTTGTTCTTTCCTGTAAAGCACTTTGAACCGCATTGGTTTGTTTGGAAAAGTGCTGTATAAATACAATTTGATTGACTGATTGATAAAAAAAATATGAATTAAAATAGAATTTTACTCAAAATTAAAATGCAAACTGAATATGCAATAATAAAAGCTAGTTCATTTGATGATTATATAATGTAATAGTCACACACAGTTTCTTGGTTTTCATTGATTATCGTCTGTTTTGCAGAAGCAGCGAGCGCAGAATAAAAGCCATGCAGAAGATGATGAAGATGCTCTCGTTTCTCGAGGGGAACGAGGAAGCTGCTCTTAATGATGTTTCTAGAAAGACGTGGAGTAGCAAGAGACCTGAAACTCTCTCGGTGCGCTTTGAGAACGAGCGCAGGCCTCGTCTGTTACAGGGTAAAACACACACTCTCTGACATGACTCATATTATCACCCAGCCACACAGATAAACGCCTCTGTACCATATGTAATAATACATGGCAAATATTATACTTTAAAGTGCCTCTATTATGGGTTATGAAAGGAGTCCACAACAACAGGCTGACAAGCATGCAAGGACAAAAAAACATTCATTTTCTTATAATATGCATTTTATTTTTACCTTATTTGCTCAACGAGTCCCAATTCGCTCAATGATTAATTTTTCCAAAGCCCTCCTTTGATTCATTTAAAGCCGTTTGTGAGCTTTTAACGTACCTAGTGGCAAAGAATGAATTTACATTTTCATTCAGACCAATGCAAAAATCAAGTTTTCCCAGCAACAAGTGGACGAGCAATAAATATGCTAATGTATTAAAAACGCCTCGTTTCACTGATTCAGAGTCGACTCTTTCTCTTGAGAGACCGTGACTTTATACACGATGCACGGTTTCAAACAGTGCAGGATGTTTTCATTCACCTGTGTTACACACCGCATGAAAGAGAAATCCATAATAATCTTTATGTACATATCATCTATGTCTGTCATTATTTTTCTTTTTTTGTATTTAGAAAACCCTTCCGAATCAGATATCATACATTTAATCAATGATCCTGAGTGTGAAAGGCCGCCAAAACAAAACGAGGTGCGTCTATTCATTTATTATATAAACTTCATTCAAAAAGCCAAAAGCTTGCTGAAAAAAAAACAATATTATAAATATTAGCATTGTATTTCTTACTGTACTATAATTTGTTTTTATTTAACACTCACTTATTTAAAAATATAATAGTATTATTGCACTTTATGTTTTTTATTAAATAAAGTGCAATATTTATTAATTATTATTACTAATAATATATAAAAAAATTTTTTTCTAGTTATATTTAATGGTGCACACTATGTGCAGGGTGAGCACCAATCCAAATCTCCAGCTGCTTTCATGAGAACTTATGTGCACCCCTGCATATTGTTATATTTATTATTTTTAATAAACTATATATATATAGTTGCATTCACAATGAATGTTTTATTAATTGTCTGTCATGCAGGAGTCCGTTCCCAAGAGCTCGGATTATAAGACAGGTGAATATGTAGTTGTTATTCCACTATTCTGTCCATTTCTCTGATTTCTTCCTTCGTCTCAGTGCTGCTGTGGATGGAATAAATGTATTTTTCTGATTGACATCGTTAGAGGCTCCTGCTGGTTCTCAGAGAGTGAGTCTGACTCGTGCTACGGTTCGAGGAGAGAGCGTCTTTACAGCACATCCTACAGACATGCGGTCCGCTTCGCACGGTACTTCAGAACTAGTCCAGTCACTTTATGAATGCATTTTAATCTGTCTCATAAACCATGCATATTACCAATATCGTTGTGTCCGTAACAAGTTGTTTTTGTGTTAATAGTATTATGCATTTAGCAGACGCTTTTATCCAAAGTGACTTACTTCAGGTTTTTGTCAGTATGTGTGTTCCTGGGAATCGAACCCACAACCTTTTGCGCTGCTAACGCAATGCTCTACCACTGAGCCACAGGAACACTATCCTGTGTGTTAAATAAAGTGTCTGTCAAATGCATAAATGTAAATCAAAATAATGCCCTTTTTTGTAGTTGTTGTTGCAGAGGATGATTGCACAGCCCTTAAATGGAGAAAGCAGCTTCAGGACCGAGCCAATCCAGTCCTGCATCCTCCCAGATTAACCAATCAGATCACAGCAACCTCATCAGCATCAGAGAGAAAACACAAACCACAGAAGGTGTGTAGTCTGCAACTCCTCAAACAGCTTTAAACATCGACTTCTTGATCTGAGCGCATGCTTTGTAGGGTGCCTACCGGAAGCCCATGGAGCTGCTCCTCAGCATGATGGAGGAGCTGTGGTCCGGGAAGAAGGAGAATCAACACAACAGCACCTTCCTCAGTAAGTGATGCTCTCCATAACGGAGCAATCCAGAACTAGTCTCGCTAATCCAGTGCTTTCTATCCAGTGAAGATGGTTCAGATCCTCAGCATGATGGAGCAGGAGGTTGTGGGAGGAGAACAGGAGATACAAACTCTGAAAGAGATGCTCAAAGCCTTGAAAACACGGACTGAGTTACAGGAAAAACAGCATCGGTCTGAGACTGAAGAGCTCAAACTCCAGCTTCAGCAGGCGCGAGAGTCCATCGTAAGATCAAATCAATCGTGTAGTCTTATATTGAGCTAGGTCGTTATTTAGCACATCATGAATGATTTGTGTGCCATATTCCACATTTTCAGAAAAAATCATAGGATAAATCATCGTAGGACTTCAGAAAAAGAAGGAATCTTAATGTATAAACATGATATAATCACAAAATAACACATTACAAGTACATAATCAGATTACTTTTTCAAGAAAACTAGTAAAGTAAAACATTACTTTTCAGTTTACAATGAAATCTCAGAGTTACTTTTTCAAATAAGTAACGTAAGTACATGTTTAATCTCATTTATTGACTGTCCTCGAATCCTTCGGCCCGGGGCGTGTTCATTTCACTTTGGATGTACAAGGGCCTTCACATTGACAAAAATACATCTTTGGGTTGTTTTTTGTTATTAAAGGTAAATAAGCAAGCCCAACCCAGATGACAAAAACTTTCCATAAAGTAACGAAGTAACACAATTAGTTACTTTCTATGGAGTAACACAATATTATAATGCATTACATTTCCAACACTGTTGCATATCAGGATTTATAAAAACTAATATGGAATATTTGAAATAACGAATAGAAATTATATGGCCCTTTATAATATTATATTATACGCTATATTGCCAAAAGTATTGGGTCAAACCTTTCATTAGAAGGGATATATTTTGGCAATATAGTGTATGTAAACTTGCCCCTTTTAGACTTGCACTCTATTCATTTCTTTAAAAAAAACTAACACTAGCTTCTCTATTCTTTTTGTTTTCTTTGTATTTATTATATAATAAAAATACCTTGCTACATGTACTGTGCTAAGCGGAGACTTGTTACATCACTTGTGTAGCATTGCTCTTTTATTGATTTTGATTGCTTCTATTGTCTTCATTTGTAAGTCGTTTTGTTGGATAAAAGCATCAGCTAAATGACGAAATGTAAATGAGGTCATGCGTGGTAACACTAGGCATTGTTAGCTCCATATATGGTCATTTTGGGGATGAGACGCATGTACGCAAGTCTCTGAATTTTGCACAAGTACAGTTTTGCGAGTCTAAAAAATTGCACAAACCTGCCTTTAGTGCAGACGCAGACTTGGAATCAATCTACACCAAGTTAGGTGGGTTTTTTCCCCCCGTTTGGAAGTAAAGAGCTTTTTCTCTTTCATACAGCACACAGAGAAGTTTAAGTTGTTGGCAGTGACGTCTGCTGTTGTCTTTAATACAGCACGCCCTTAATGAACAGATGAAGAATGTGCTGGAGGAGAACGTGTCTTTACAGAAACAGCTGATCAAAGCAGAAAACAAGCTGCTGAAGACGATGCCAAACACGCAGGACAGAGGTCAGTGTCTCAACACTTCGTTGTTGAAATAAAACCGGTTATTAATGTGGTGCTGGTGGGCTTTTAGGACAGCAGATGGAGACGGTCCCTGTGGAGCTGAACGTGAACAGACACACAGTTCAGGAGGGAAACGGAGCGACTGAGCCGCAGGAGAGCTACAGGTCTGTGTCAGGACGATCCAAATGCTGCACCGCTATAAAAGCCACCAGCCTTTGTGTTGATTTGGTCTGTTTTGCAGGTCTTTGATTGCCAGAAACGAGCGTTTGCTGCAGCAGCTGGAAGAAGCTGTGATGAACTGACTGCTGCAAATGAAGAACGGTCCTCCAAGAGATTTATTATAAATCTGACCTTTACAAGATGAGTTATACCTTGTTTTATATACACTCTAAAGCAGTATGGCTTCTGTTTATTTCTCCATCTGAGAATCAATCACACATGCACATCTTGAAGTTGTTGGGTTTGTTTCTATTCAGACAGACCTTAAACAGGATTTCTGTGCATCCTAATTAGTCTTAATTTGCCCTTCCACAAATGAAGGCCTTAAATCAGGGCAGAAGGTCTTATATTCATGAAGTCGTGGCATTAATTGTAACATGCCCTGCAAAAAACGAATGTCTTATTTTCCAATGCAAATATGTAAACCAAGATACATTTACTTGAAATGCAAAATTAAGATTCATGCTTAAAACAGGAACAAATCATTATAAACCTCACTCATATCATCTTGTCTTGTCATTGTGCTTCTCGATGTATCTTGATTTAAGAAACCCTTTGATTTGGGCCTTACATGTTTTTTAATTGGTCTGACACATGTCTTAAATGGACCTTCATTAAACCCGCAGAAGCCAGAAACTACTAGCCCCGATCTCCTCTACTGCAGAACACAATCGCTCCAGTCTTCATGTGCGTTGGAAATAAAGAACCAAGCTGTTTATTTATTCAATACGATGCTACAAAACACTGACACGTTAAAATCGCTTTACCATCACCATATGACATGCATGTCAGGACATTACAAAACAAGACAGTATTGTTCCTCAAAACGGAGGGTTAACAGTATTTGGCATTAAGCACACAAAACATTAAATACAACAACACATTTTGTGGTTTGTTATCATAAATATGAGTCACTTTCTGCTGGAGAGCTTGACATTTATGATCCATAGCCACTATTCTTATCTGAAAATAGATGTTTCTGTAGAAGAATATGTCTGAATATACTCTCTCTTCCATAGACATGGACAATATATCGTCTAGTACAAAGTTCAGGGTTCCCACCATCACGTAAATATCAGGGAGCTCAAAATATGTGATTTTCAGATCTGGGAAAAAATCTTAAAAGTTATTTTAAAAATGTGCTCTATTCTCTATTGGCTGAAGTAAAACTTAATTGTGAGTGAATAATTCTTTTGAGTCATTTAAAAAAAAAAGTGAATCAGCGATTAATAAAAATAATTTAAGGTCTTAAATTCTAAAAAATACAAATGCATATAATGAATACAGATTTGACTAGTAATGCACGGTTTTAAAATGTTAATTAAACTAAATACTGTGCTTGCATTGAGTAAAACTTGTTTGCAAGCCATAAAGTGGCCTGGTTTCTTTTGAGTGAGTCAGTGGTTCACAAATCAGTTTGATTGATTCATTAGGCCAGGGATCCTCAAATCTGGCTCTCGAGTAGAGCTGCAACTAACGATTATTTTGATAATCGATTAGTTGGCCGATTATTCTTTCGATTAATCGGATTAAATAAAATGATTTTATTGACAAAAAACCCACTGCTCAATGTCCTTCAAACAACCTGAATGCTATGAAAACATACAGTGCTTAATTTATTAAACCACCTGTCATAAAGAGAAAACTAATATTTTAGGAATCTGTCAAAAAATGGTTTAAATCTAAAAATGTTATTGTCATTTATTGGGAAAATTACAAACTTGCATTGTTTATGTACTTTTTGACTGTAATTGGGTATCTGAAAAAAACACTATAAAGTGCTCTGCCTTTCTTTCATAGATAACAGCAATAATTCTATTATAGCATTAGAAATAGCCTACTACGGTTACTAAAGAGATTACGCATATTGGAGGACTAACCAATACAGAAAGCTAAAACATGATTTTGGTAATCACTAATGCTGTTAGTTTAGAGCAGCAGGGGCACAAACCTTACATCATCTGTTAAAAACCTTACATACATTTGTTAAGCATTGTATATAGTTAAAATCTCTTTTAAAAATGTAAATAATAATAAAGATAATAAAGACAACAGGTGAGGAATGTTCTGCAGGAACACATTCACTTTGATCAGTCATGTGTCATTTCTTTATCTGTAGGTAGTCAATATTTATATTCAGACAATTACATGCTGTTATCCCAAAAAGAAAGTTAATTTTTGACATGCAATTCCCTTTTCTACCAGTAGGTGTAAAATGGAAGGTTGTGAAAAATGTCCACTGTCCCCCTCTCTTGATTGAATTAGAGTTTAGCTCTAACCCTGATCAAACACACCTGAGCATGCTAATCAATGTCTTCAGGATCATTAGAAAATCACAGGTGGGTGAGTTTGATCAGGGCTGGAGCTAAACTCTGCAGCAGATTTGAGGATCACTGCATTATTTAAAGAAAATGCACATCCAGTATTCACAAGCGGCTGGACATCTCATGGAAAGCCACAGAAGTGTGGGAACCCTGAAGGTTGGCTCTCGTCCAGCGTGGTCACATGGCAGTGCGTTTATGAATAAATCCGAACACTAGTCATGGTAAAGGGAATGTATTCGTTTAGACGTATATCATGCCAGCGGTAGTTACAGCATGCCACTTCTCATGTAAACATTGTTCTGTAGGCAGAAACACGGCACGGACGAAAAACAGCAAAGTGCCTCAATATGACAACAGTGCTTTTCAAAACCACAGCAGAATACAAAATACCTTTTAATATTTCATTTGCAGCTTGATCTATTGCTGATAAACAGGCCCAGACACAATCTGCAGGCGTAATCGCATTTTCAATGCTGCATAATGGATTTTAATATGGTAAAATGAGCTAATAATAACGCTTAGAGTAGGCAGAAAGATCATCAGATTAGCTGAAGTATTTCAATTTGCATGTTCAAAAATGATTCAGCGCTGCAGATTCTGTGTGGGTCTGATTATACGTGTTAAAATCATTAGAAACCTCTACAACTATTTGTTCTTGTCTTGTTTGGCCAGAGCTTGTAGTTCAGATGCACAGACGAGTCTTGTAAGGACCGTGTTTCCCGCTGGTTTGATATTATTCAGTCCATGTTCAGATATGATAACGCATGGGTCAGATACTGTGATCAGAGCAAATCCTGGAACGTTTGCTGATGGGGTTTCTGTTATACATACTATAGTTAATCATTCCACAGTTAAAACACACAGGCAGTGTTTCATATTATGCCATTAGAAATACATAGTTATGCCATCAATACAAAAAACATCGACCTAACTACTAGATGTACAATCTTGAGCACCAGCGGTCAGTTCTTTATGCATCAAACAATAATTTACGATGGTTTGTTGATAATTTTGCATGTTGTTGTTTTAAAATATTAATGAAATGCAAAAAAAATCGGTAGTTTAAATTATCAAGTCAGTTTTTTTAAGCCATGAATGCATTAGTTCACCAAAATAATTTACATTTGCAGAAATATCCTCATCTTCAGGCCATCCAAGATGAGTTTGTTTCTTCATCAGGTTTGGAGAAATGTGTCTCATCAATGGATGCTCTGCAGTGAATGGGTGCCGTCAGAATGAGAGTCTGATAAAAACATCACAGCACTCCAGTCCATCAGTTAACATCTGGAGAAGACAAATGTTTGTAAGAAACAAATCCATCATTAAGATGTTTTTAACTCAAATACGAGTCCATAATCCATAACACTTCATCTAGTGAAAATTATGGATTTGTTTCTTTTGTTTTAAAATGTTAAATGATGGGCTGGAGTGCTGTGGATTACTTGTGATGTTTTTATCAGACTCTCATTCTGACGGCACCCATTCACTGCAGAGCATCCATTGCTGAGACACTGATGTGATGCTACATTCCTCCAAATCTGATGAAGAAACAAACTGAGGGTGAGCACATTTACAGCAAGTTTTATTTTTGGATGAATCATTCCTTTAAATTTTGTGTAAATTAGCCAAATATATTTTATCTTGGGCCTGAAGCATACTCTAAATGCATGACCTTCGAATGCCAAAGTCCTGGCATTGATTCCCAGGCAGTGCATGAACTGATCAAATTTAGACCTGAAATGCAATGCAAGTTGCTTCGGATAAAAGCATTTGCCAAATGCATTCAAAAATAAATGGCAAACGTGGAATCTCAGTTTTGTGTGTTGTTGTAACACAAATTATGGGATCCTGCATTACTCAAGCGTTTGCCGAGCATATTTCAGGCCTGATTCTACTGCATCAATAGAGAAGCCACAAGATGCCAAATATTCATGTCAATATTATCAGCAAAAACCTTCACTAGTAGAGCGTGCAATACTGTAGTCGCTTGTCTTTCTCTCGGCATCATCGTGTTTGTTAGGAACGTACCAGCTGGTGACGTCGGCGTTTAGATGTAAACAGCGTTCCAGTTAATAGAAACACTTACAGGAAGAGGAACATAAACTCAAAGTTATTCACAGAAAAAGACGTACCCTCAATGGGAAATCCGTTTGTGCTTTATAGAGTCGCGTTCACCGCTGGATGGAGAATCTCACATGGGTTTTTGTGGAGGTTTTGATACTTTCTTCTCATATGACCCTGCGTGCTTGTATCCGGAGACGTATCCGGACTTGTCCACCTCTTCCACCCGCCCGGCCTTGCCCTTCCCGCGGCCCGTCGGGTCGAAACGCTCCTTGTGCGATCCCGTGAACTTGGTGGTGTCGGTCAAACGGGACACGGTCGGGGAAGCCACGGCTCTCTGTGAGACCAGAAAGAGACTTATGATCAATTCTGTTTTTTTATGTTTTCAACGTCTCTTGTGCTCACCAAGGCTGCATTTATTTGATACAAAATACAGTAAAATAGTGAAATATTATTACAATTTAAAATAGCTGTATTCTATGTGAATATATTGTAAACTGTAATTTATTTCTGTGATGCAGCGCTGTATTTTCAGCATCATTACTCCAGTCTTCAGTGTCACATGATCTTCAGAAATCATTTTAATATGCTGATTTATGATCAAGAAACATTTCTGTTTATTATCAATGTTGAAAACAGTTGTGCTGCGTAATATTTTTGTGGAAACCTTCATACATTTTATTTTTTTAGGATTCACAGTTGAATATAAAGTTCAAAAGAACAGCATCTATTTAAAATCGAAATCTTTTGTAACATTATAAATGTCTTTACGGTCACTATTGACCAATTCAATGCATCCTTGATAAATAAAAATATACATTTCTTTAAAAAAAGAAAAAAAAATCTACTGATGCCAAACTTTTGAACATTACTGTATAAGCTCAGGATGTCTCCATATTTATAAATATTTATCATCACTGCCATATATTCATCATTATTATTACATTTAGTAAATCAGCAGATGGTTTAGTTATTTAAAACCAATAATAAATACAATAAGTAGATTTCATCTGCACACCACAGCAAAGATTCCCAAACTTTTTAGTCCAGTTTGATATTTCAATTATTTAACAACAAATTCACATGTTTTGTTTATTTTTAATGTTGGTAAAGTGTCACATTAAATGCAGTCGATTGTTTTTTATTATATTAAATAATTATTTACACTTTTTATGATTTAATTATAAGCTTTTCATCAACTCATGAACCCCAGTTTACATGCATTTATGAAACATTTCTCCAAAGCGACTGAGAAACGATACGATCCATGCTTTTTGGTTTAGAGAAAGAGCAGCACGTCTGCTGTGGGCTTTACCGTAACTCCAGAGATAACGGGAGATTTCCCTTCGATCAGTTTGTAAAGCTCTTGCGCGGCGTCCTCGCTGCTCTTATCTTTGCAGCGTTTCCCGGCCAGCTCTGCCAGCGCTTCTTTGAACTGGCTGTATGTAATAGTGCGGGCAGATTTGTTCCTAGAAAACAATGACAAACGGATGATAAACTCGTCAGTATATTTAGAGGCATCAAATACAAACAGAGCAGAGCAGAAACATGCAAGACCTGATTAAAAGAGCTTCTGTAAACACATCAGAAATGCTTTGAGAGACACTGAAATGAAAATATCAAGCATAATTAGCAGCTTGGATGCTGTGCTTTTGTGGGTCAGTAAATGAGGATTTTTGCATGAAATATGATTTAAAGAGACAGTTCACCCAAAATTGAAAATGCTGTTAATTTACTCGCCCTCAGGCCATCCAAGATGTAGATGAGTTTATTTCTTCAGTTGAACAGTAAAGAAGTTTTTAGCTGAAACCGTGGTCCTTACTGATTCATAAAATGCAAGTCAATGGCTGCCGGCACTTTGAGAGTCAAAAAACGCTTATAAGGCAACACAGAATTAATACCAGTGACTCCTGACGATATCTTGAGGTCTTATGAAGCGAAATGATAAGTCTGTGGAAGAAACTGAACATTATTTACTCCATTATTACCTGTAATCCAGAGTGTAAGAAATTATAGCCTGCCTCGACCCAGCTTCCACTCCAAATTGTGAATTAAACTATACTAATTTTTCTACAAAGATCTTCGACATCTTCATCACTTTTTCTTACAAGGCCTCAGGTAAATGGTCTGGAGTGATGTGCGATTCATAAACGAATCCTTCTTTTGAACCATTTTTTTTTTTTTTTTGGTTGAATTATCTGAAACCGTTTCCAGCTCGAGCAGCACAGATCTTAAGTTACTCAATCAAAACTCACTTTCAGACGCCTGACCGTTACTCCAACTGGAGATGAGCCGAAATACAGCCGTATATCTGATCCTGTGATGAATGAACAGATTCAGCGCTCCAGTTCCTCCAACAGTCACTGAACTGAGCAAACCGTTCGACTCGGACCGACGAGCCGCTGATCTGTGCATGTGTGAACCGAACACTTGAATGAAGGAGCCAAATTAACTTTTTCATGCTTTCTCATCGTTTATGTAACAAAGTGAGCTGATGAAGATTCGTTTATACACTTTATATGCTTTAGACACGTAAAACATCCACGTTTCACATCATTTTTTGAGTGCTTTAATAATATAATTGTGCATATGTTGCGTGATTATGTAGACAAACTAGTGAATTAAACCAGTTAATTGAAACGAACTGTCCAAAAAAATCAGTTAATGGAAAATAATCAGATTTCCAATTTGCTTGAGGTTCTGCATTACAGGTAATGATGTTGAGTTTCTTGCACAGACTGATCGTTTCACTTCATAAGACCTCAATATATCGTCAAGAGCCACTGGTATTAATTTTGTGTTGCCTGATGTGTTTTTTGACTCTCAAAGTGCCGGTAGCCATTGACTTGCATTTTATAAATCAGCAAAGTTTCAGCAAAAAAACTTCTTTAACGTTCATCTACATCTTGTATGGCCCGAGGGAGAGTAAATGAACAGCTAATTCTCATTTTATGTGAACTGTCTCTTGAAGTTTGCATGGTAAGTGCCTGGATAAAGGCCACTGGAAGTGAGAGCAGACGCGTGTGATCACACAAGAGATGCCAGTTTTCCAGTCTTTCATTTCAGAGGAACAAATGCACTTCTAATCGTCTTTAAAAGAGAGGAAATGCTTCCCGTATCTGTAGTTGCTGCCATCAAGGGCCGAGCGTCCAATCAAACCGCACGGTATTTCGTTTACTTCAGAACGATAAACAGTTTTGGTACTGCGTTTGCTCGCCAAAATCAGCGTCCCAAAGCAGAACCAGAAGAGAATGGCTGATTTATCTGGTCTTGAAGCAGGATTTGCATTATGACTCCAGGCAAGCACTTACAGCGAATGCATTCGGCTCGTAAAACGACGCATAGTAACACAAACACAAACAGCCTTTACCGTGGTGATCGGGCCCATAAAGCCCGTCGTCTCCCCCTGCTGTCATAGCAACAAGTCTGGGTAAACACGCCTCTTTGGCTTTATAATTAATTTGACTTCTTAGCGGAGCAGTTTTGTTTGTGCGATCCTTCAGCGCTGCGACTGTTCCTGCTGCCTAATGTCAGACGCTGTTCTCTCTCTCTCTACTTTCCTCTCCCTTCTCTACTCACACTACTCTCACTCTCTCTCACTCTCTCTCTCTCTCGCTCTCTCTCTCTCTCTCTCTCTTCTCTCTCTCTCTCTCCACTCTTCTCTCTCTCACTCTCTCTCTACTCTCTCTCACTCTCTCTCTCTCCTCCATCACTCGCTCTCTCTCTCTCTCTCTCTCGTCGCTCTCTCTCTCTCTCAGCATGTCATCTCTCTCTCTCTCTCACACTCTCCACTCTCTCCCTGCTCTCACACTCCTCTAACTCAGACTCTCTCTTCTCCTCTCTCATCCTCTCTCTCTCTCTCTCTCTCTCTCTATCACTCTCTCTCTCCACTCTCTCACAGCTTTCATATTTATACATATACATAGACATACATATGCTGTTATTAACATATAAAAACAACCGCTCTGCATCATATTTGCTGAATGAAACCAACACTTGTTTCTCATTTTGAGAAAAGTAGTTTGAGAGCATCACATTTTTTACTAAATATGATGCATTTTTGTTTTTGACAAGTAAGGGTGAAGCCGGCTTGTATTTTCATACATGAAATGTATGATACATTTTGAAAGCTACTGTTTGTCATTAAAGCCAAAACTTTTATTTTGATAAGTGCATTAAAGCTGACACATACTGTAAGTTATGTTAAGTTATTTTGAAGGGGTAAAAAAGACTTATATTAAGTTTTTAATTGATATTTTTGAACTCAGCTATATCAATTAGGTAATATTATAAAGAGGCAAATCATAAGAAGTCTTTTTATTTAAAGAATTTAATCAAAATGAAACGAGTTTATGATTAAAACAAGAACAATGGGCTCAGAAAAAATAACTTCATTGAAACAGAAAAGTCATTTTCATTCTGACAGATGTTTGTTTTTTCTTTTAAGCATAAACTCATATCATTTTGTTCAGCTTCTCAGAAAACAAGATTTATTTTCTTCAATTTGCATCTCAACTAATTGTACAGTATCTTGATTTACAGAAGTTTAAATATGTATTGGAAAACAAAAATGCTGTGGAAGATTATTTTTTTCGCAGTGCATGCAACATTTACTACCACGACTTTATGAACACAAGACTTTCTGCACTGATTTAAGACATTTTAAGGCCTTCATTTGTGGCAGGGAAACTGAAAACCTTTTAAAACCCACAGAAACTCTGTCTATTTGTCTGTAATGTGGTATTACGTGCTGCTTGGAGGAGTATGGTAATGTTTGCAGTGCTGTGTGCTGTAGCTGTAATTGTGCCGTGGCTTTATCAAGCATCATTAACATCAATCGGAGGGGTTTTAATCTGTCACGGTCCGCACTGATTAAACGAGACACGTGCCTTTTGTTCTGATGCTGTACGACTGCAATCTTGATCTTTGGCCTGAGTCTCTGCACACATGCGGACTACACGCTCTGTTTGGCTCATGCAGTCAAGCTCAAATAGGTCAAAAAACACATGAAAAGCATCAAATCATTTTGCTAAAATAACTTGCTTGCTTTGAAAGACCTGCAATATAACACAAGAGTTGTTTGGACTATAGTGTCATGATATTGTAATGTTTTTTTTTTGTCCATGAAATAATAATTATAATAATACTCATATAATCGCATACAGGTTTGGACTGACTTCCTTTTTGGTTGCACTTTTCCTTTAAATCTTAATGTATGCCGTTAATTAATGTATACATTACATTTACATTTATGCATTTAGCAGATGCTTTTATCCAAAGCGACTTACAGTGCATTCAGGCTATACATTTTGTCATTATGTGTGTTCCCTGGGAATCAAACCCACAACCTTTTCCCCTGGGAATCGAACCCACATCCTTTTCCCCTGGGAATCGAACCCACAACCTTTCCCCCTGGGAATCGAACCCACAACCTTTCCCCTGGGAATCGAACCCACAACCGTCGAACCCACAACCTTCCCCTGGGAATCGAACCCACAACCTTTTTTTCTGGGAATCGAACCCACAACCTTTTCCCCTGGGAATCGAACCCACAACCTTTCCCCTGGGAATCGAACCCACAACCTTTTCCCCTGGGAATCGAACCCACAACCTAACATTAGTGTTAATGTATGCCACATCTTGCATGCATTGGTTCTTTCAGCCTCTGGTTTCTGCTCAGCCACGTTGTTCTGACGCTGTCTAGCAGAATAATCTTTATTCTTGCTCAGTCAGGGTGAAGAATCTCTTCACTACTGCAGGCTTGATAAAAGGCAGAGGATATCTTCTATGCATAAATGCTACAAAGATTTAGATAAATTCACTCTCCTATTTGAACAAACCAGCACTGTTGTCTAAACATCTGAAGACTGGATGTTTACAGGCGAGATCAGTGTGTACGGTGCTCTATATTAAGGGCACATTATTAAAATCTGGCCCTAGTGAAGCAGCGATGACTCTTTCTGCCCTGCAGTCATCAGGGTTATTCAGCATGAGCCATCATGGCCTGTGACTGTGGGGGGGGGACCAGAAAAACATCAGCACAACTGTGTTATTTTACTTTCATTGATACGCTATTATACTATATTGTTTTTGTTAATATTCTGATTAAGATTTTATTTATATATATATATTTTTTTTTCTTACATTTTCATTTTAGTTTTAATATTTTTTTGTATTTTCTTTTTTTAAGTATATAATTAAACAAATATTTATTAGATAAATATAGAAATAATGTATTTAATAATATTAAATAATATAATAAACTATTAGATAAATAAATTCATTATTTAATAATTTGTTATTTTAGCACTTCAACTTTAACTAAACAAAAAACTGTTTTATCTCTGTTAATGTTTATTTTATTTTAAGTTTTTTTGGTTTTAAACAATGCCTACTCAGAACATTAAATTGTTAATAAACAGAAACCGCTACATTCCTATAAACCAAAGCTTATTGCACTGATTCAATATTTTGACGCACGCAACTCTTTATTTTTTCCCATCTGTAAACATGCACATATTGCATAATGCACAGATCAGTTAAGAAATGCAATTTTGTCCCTCAGTTGGAGCATTTGTCTGACACAGCTTGATAAAAGAGGCTGTATGGTTTATGATTTAATTTGAAATGCACATGTGAGGAATGAATAAATACATGCATATTAATCTGTCACTCACTTGCATCTTCCCTGCATGATTTGCTAACCTGACCTGAACCTGCTGTGAAAGAGTGGCGCATTAAGAGGAACGGATGCGAGTGAGTAAAAGTGGGTCAGATGACCAGATGTGATTTAAAACCACATCTGAACACGGCCCAAATCAGATCTCAGTGTTTACACGCATGCAACATCTGTGTTTATGTGTATGCCACACTGAAAGTGAAAGTAACGCTACATACGGCCAAGTATGGTGGCCCATACTCGGAATTTGTGCTCTGCAATTAACCCATCCTAAGTGCACACACACAGCAGTGAACACACACACACACACACACAGCAGTGAACACACACACACACACACCGGAGCACTGGGCAGTCATCTATGCTGCGGCACCGGGGAGCAGTTGGGGGTTCGGTGCCTTGCTCAAGCACACTTCAGTCGTGGTATTGAGGGTGGAGAGAGCGCTGTACATTCACACCCCCCACCTACAATCCCTGCCGGACCTGAGACTCAAACTCGCAACCTTTGGATTACGAGTCCGACTCTCTAACCATTAGGCCACGACTTCCCACTGTGCCAGATGTCAGTGAGAAAATCTTATTCGTTGACAGTGTAATCACATCCTACGTAGACAGCACTGCGCATTTCAGGCACAAAATTTAGGCCAAAATCAAAGACAGCATCGCATGAATGCTTCATAGGCAATGCAATCCCAGGATGCACTGCAACAAACTCAAAGTGAGTGATGCATGAAGGGAGAAGGAAGTGTTATTGTTGCTCAAATAATAGTGCATGGCACTGATAATGCCAGGGTCATGGGTTTGATTCCCAGGGAATGCATGAACTGAATAAAAGTGTCTGCTAAATGCAAGAATGTAAAATGTAATTGCACACTGAAAAAGTAGAAGATCAGATTTGTAAGTTCATCTAATTGTGCATAACAAGTCATTAGCTTTGCATCAAGAACAAAACAAATCGATTTATCTGTGTAGAAAATGAATGTGACTTTTACTTCCATAACCCGCCTGTTGTGCTCTAGTCCTAAACATTGTTGGGGGTAACATATTACAACTAATGCGAGTTATGTTATCAGATTACTACAGATTTTGTCAAGTAACTAGTAAAGTAACGCATTAATTTTTAATTTAGGAAAGTCACTTTTTCAAATAAGTAATGCCAATTACTTTGTTTTCCCATTTTTACATTTCCATCAGCCTTTTATATATACACAACATAACTTATTAATATAAAAACAAAGCAAAAGCAAGCCCAGCCCAGATGGGAAAAAGTAATGTAATGCATAACTTTCCATAAAAAGTAACTAAGTAATGCAATTACTTAGTAACACAATATTATAATGCATTACTTCAGTGTTTCCCCAACACTGGTCCTAAGTATTTAAAAGTGGTGCAAATGCTGACTTACTTGACTTTGGAGAAGACTATGTCCACGTCCGTGAGGGTGATGTTCTTGCCATCGATGACGCTGCAGTCTTTACACAGTTTGGACCAGTTCTTGCCGTTCATGTCTTTGCCGGTGGCTCGTGTGTCTCCGTGGATGGCGAAGCGGCGGAAGGACTCCTCCAGCGCGGTGATCTCCACAGGCGTTTTAGCTCCCGCTCCTCCGTCGCTCGTGCCGTTGGACGCGGAGGACAGGCGTTTGGCTGCGTGATCTTTTGGGGGTTCGCTGTGCGCCCGCATGGGTGAACTGTTGGGTACGGGGTGTTTGGCGGTCTGAACTTTAAACTCCTCCATGTTGCTGGTGAAGAACGTGAATGTTAATAGTTAACACTGCTGCAAAAGAGTGTTTGTGCAGCTTTCTTCATTATAAATGACACATGATTTGATGGTATGTAATGCAAAACTAAACTAATTATAATTCAAGTAATATATGCCACCCTGGACCCAAGTCGCTGGGGTATATTTGTAGTAATAGCCAACAATACACTGTATGGGTCAAAATTATAAACTTTTTCTAATGCAAAAAATTATTTGTGTTATATTTCGTACCGTAAATATATCAAAACGTAATTTTTGATTAGTAATATGCATTAGTAAGAACTTCATTTGGACAACTTTAAAGATGATTTTCTCAATATTTAGATTTTTTTGCACCCTCAGATTCCAGATTTTCAAATATTGTCCGATCATAACAAACCATACATCAATGGAAAACTTTATAACATTTTATATATATTCATAATTGAATGTAAATGTGATGAGAATGGATATTTATAATATATATGATATAATAATTGTATATGTAATTATTATATAATATGTGAAAAATATAATGCACATTTTACACACACACACACACACACACACACACACACACACACACACAATATAGTAAATGAATCTCCCATAATTCCACACATTTAAAACATGCAGCTTTACAAGATTTTTTAATTCAAGTTTACAAATGCATAAACCTGAAAAGTTATTTTACCTGAATATCTTTGATAATACAATCACAATCAACTCAACAGCCTGCGTCTCGTTCAATTCCATTCAAGTTCACAGGCATCTTATCTTACATACTCTTCACATCACCAGTAAAATAGCGAGTAAAAGTATGACACAGCTTAGTTTAGCATCTGAAGTCTGACCTTTGCCCTCTGCTGCCCCTCCAGAGCTCTGATCCCACGTCAGCGGCGCTCGCTCTCAGTCGCTCGTCGTTTTTCTTGATGCAGCTGAAACCACAACAGGACTTTTGTAGTGAATGAAAGTATTAGATGCTTAAAAGCAAAGAGCATAGCAGCAATAACACAAATATTAGTTTTGAACTCGAGTGTTTTATAATGTGAAGCTGCTTTAGCGCAGATTCATTCATTTGATCTGAATCATCTCATCTTCTGGTTTGAGTCCAACAAGTCCAAATAAATAAACCAGATGAAGCATTTGTGAAGCAATTCACTGGATCACTAAAAATAGACATTATCTCATGATTATGTAATGCATGGTTGAATATCCCCCAAAAAATAACTATATCGTGACTATGTATACCTTTAATATGATATAAAATGACTATAATATCATGATATTGTATTCTAGCACACAGTTTTGCTTCAGGTCAAACATTATGAAGATGAGAAAAACATGATGTAACCGTCCACAATGAGACACAAATGCTCAGCATTACTCATTCACGCTGGTTAGTTCATGTTTAAAACTTTCACAAGAGCAAATGATCAAGATTGAGTGCTTAACAAGTCATAATCAGAAATCAAAATGATCTAATTTACTTTAAAAGCAGAAGATGACATTATTCTTAAGAAATCAGAAAACATCTAAATCGTTCAAAACCACAAGTGCACAAAAAAAACTAAACCCAACCGTGATTGGTCGCTTCACACGTCACACGGTCTCTTCCTGTCTAAGTGGGCGGTGCTTAGTCAGAATAACCCACGATGTGCTGATGTCAAGCGTCTGACTAATCTCACACGATTTCAGTCACACATTAGTCCTGGTACCAACACCAGAGACTATTTATAATCACTAAAACTACATCAGACACTCAATCAGACGATGCTCACCTCCCAGAGGCTCCCATAATGCACTGCAGCAACCGCATTAGCCCTGCGATGTCATGGCAAAGACTAATTCAAATTCAACCACTAAGTCAAACGTTATAAAGCTCAGCCTGAAGCGTCTGTCCCGAGTCAAGCGTCAGGAGCTGGATCGGTCTTTATGCTCTTCACAACAGAGCTCTGTAGGCCAAAGTGAACTCCTCGAGTACAGTCAATGTACAAGAAGACCCTCAACATCCACTTGAAGATGTCCCTATTCAAGAGCATTGTGTTCAACAGAGAAACAACCCTTTCTGAATCACTCTCAATAACATCATTCAGCTCTATAGGTCCATTGTGCGGTCCAGTGCACTACACACACTCGCGACATCGCCACGATCGCTGGCGCTAGCGGGGCAGAGTGAAGAAATGATAACATTCTTATCTTTCTTGCTAACCCAGAAACAAATCTGAGCTTGTGCTTTGTGTGCATCCAGTTGAAAATAAAGAGAGAAGATAATAATTAATTGCATGAAGCGTGTTTTATTTGTATCGCTGGGTCATAAATGTATTATATATTTCAATAATGTATTATATTATTTGTGAAATATTGATATATGTTATTACAATCAAATAACACATTTATGAGCATATATATATAATAACCTCAATATATCCTTTTATATAAATTATATTACATTTTGTCACAGATTTGTATCATAATAATATAATATTTTTTATATAAACTTCTTTCTACTGATGTATTATTATAAGCCCCTTGCATATTAACAGGTCATCCTGCATTTTTCTGTAAAATAAAATGTATTACTATTATTATTATTATATTTATTTTTATTTTGTAGTAAAATTGTAAGTGTAGTAATGTTAACAATAACAATAGTTACTAATAATAAAATATTATATTAAATATTAATAATAACAATAGTAATATTTGGTATTTTTATATTTGTAATTAGTAATAATAATAATAATAATAATAATAATTATTATTAGTCATATTATTAAATACTGCAGCCCTACAAACAAACACAAACCTGGTGTTCTTTAAAAAAAATTAAATATTACATTTTAAAATTGCAATTACACTTCCTCCAAATCATGCAGCCCTATAATACACACACACACACACACACACACACACACACACACACACACACACACACACACAACACACACACACACAGTCAATATCATTCCTGTAATCATTACCATCATTAAACTGACAGTGGTAATAAATGAAGTGATGATAATAACAGGGTTCATCATGTTTATTATGTGATGCATGTGTTAACACAACTCTGTAATCTAAGCGAGTGTAATTTGAGTGATCAGGACAGACATCTGCTGCTGGAGGAGATTCGGGGAACTTCACATAAGAACAGGGATAATGATGGAGCGTCAGAGAGGAGAAATACTCGTTTACAAGAGCTCAAGAGAATCTGTGATTGGTGGAGCGCATGATGACATGCATTCGCCTTCTGGGGCCCGTTTCAGAAAGGAGGTTAAGTGAAAACTCGGAGTATGTTAACCCTGAAATGAGGGAAACTCTGGGTTTTCCGTTTCAAAATGGGAGGTTTGTCAAACCCGTGAAAGCAGGGTAAGTCAAGCCCGTTTCAGAAAGAGAGATAACTTATACTCAGAGTCAGTTACCGCGGTAACTTACGCTGTGAACCTAACCTGGTCGGGAGCAGGTTTTCTTCGGTAAACCCGGAGTTTCTATCTGTCTCCTCTCCCTTTTTATAGTGTTAGCGAAGTTTAAATACCATATTAATTCATTCAAACTGCAAAATTGATTTTCTTACTGAGTATTGTTTGTCTTATTTCAAGTACAAATATCTAAAAATGTCAAATTATATATGAAAAAATTATCTATATTATCTATGTCTTGTTTCCTGGGGGAATTTCCTTTTAATTGCATTTTACATAAAACAAGTAAAATTATCCGCTATTGGGTAAGAAAAATAATCTGAATGCAAACGGAAATAAGAATATGTTTAATGTCTTACTCCATTGGAAGATAATAGGCAAAATAGGAAAAATGCACTTTAAAACATCGGAGATGTATTATAATTATAATTATAATACATTATAATTCCTCTGTATGCAGATTTGAAGGAAAGTGTGCTTCCCTCTCACGCTCATTTTTTCTGGGCACAAATCCGTCAAAGAGGAGTTTCACAGAACTGTAGGTCAGTGGTGTAAAAATCGGTTTAAATGAGGCTAATCTGATAAATTACGTTCACTTGATAATATCTTTCTGTGATGTCTTGAAGTAACGCTGAATTGGCAACTCGTAAAATACGTACGATTTAGCAAAAATCATGAATTTGTACAAGTGAGTCATAATACGAATTCATACGAATGAATGAGCCACCTCGTAAAATATGTACGAATTGCTGTGAGATCGGGCTGGAACTAAGTAACCCAATAATCTGAATTTCCTTCAGGATTTACAGTGTAGTTGGATGCATTGATGACAAGCATATCTCCAACATCGCACCTTCTGAAATTAAACAAATTACTGTATGTAATGAAAGGATGCCAGATGGAGAGGTAAGAGCCACATCCCTAACCACGGCGCTGTTAAATAAACGAATTATTCAAATTTCCTGATACAAAAGCAAAAGTTATTCTTTTTACTTTTGTATTTTAGAATTCTTCCAATACTTGACCATCTCCTCTTCATCTGTCAGTGCTGCAGGTTCTCCCTCTGCCTTCTTGCTGTCGACAAGTCAGTAGTTCATTGTATTACTCTAATTAAGAAATGTGACAGGTTGCACTAGAGAATATTTAATTATGTGAAAAGAGTGTTAGACTATGTGGAAAAAGCTGCAGCGCATTGAAATAGACATTGAATGATATTTAATGTCAAATGTTTTTAAAATCATTTAGCCTACACATGAACCTTTCATGCTTAAAGTTTACCTTGATTGAATTGTGTTTTTATACTTCATTTTTAGCTGCTGCCACGTTCTTGTTTCTTTTTTCTGTATTTTTTTTTTTGTGGCCATGGGATACCATTAAAATGAATTTTAGTTCAGTAATTTAAAGTTTGCACCTCTGATATTATAACAGTTATTAAGTTATTGACAGTTATTAAGAATTAAAGTTACGCATTGACGGAAGTACGCGCACTGACGTCTTTTTGGCGGGAGCTGTTGCCATGGTGAATCGTAATTTCGGTGCTCCGCTGATCATGACTTTTCACAGTCGTGGTGCACGCGCTTAACTCAGAGTCAACCTACTTAGAGTTGAGTAAACTAACACAATTCAGCCGTTCTGTAACCGAAAACTCTGAGTTTCCCATCTCAGAGTAACTCAACTCTGAGTTCAAGTTTAAACTCAGAGTTGGTTGAACCTCCTTATTGAAACGGGCCCCTGGTCATGAGCTGCACAGATGAGAGCACACAATACACTGACCTATTTTAAACTAAATAACCCTATTTATATCTGCCAAAAATAGACATGGAATTCAAAAAATACAAGTGACATAAAACACTGAGGACAGAAAGAGTATATGATGTAAACGGGAAAACCTGAAGCCCTCGGTAGAGAACACTAAAAAATATATTACACGTTTGATGGACTGTTCAAATTTACATTTATGCATTTAGCAGATGCTTTTGTCCAAAGTGACTTACAGTGCATTCAGGCTATACATTTTTTATCAGTATGTGTGTTCCCTGGGAATTGAACCCATGACCTTTTGCGCTGCTAACGCAATGCTCTACCACTGAGCCACAGGAGCACGATAAAAATAAAAACAATATCACAAAGAAGGAATGCATGAACTGGTAAAACACCCTGAATGTGATGTAAGTTACCGTGGATAAAAGCACCTGCCAGATGCATAAATATAAATCTAGATGAGTGTGTTGACAGATGCCCTCAGATGACCCTGCTGCTGCTGATCAGGTCAACTACATCTTTATTACATCACACGTCGCCCGTCTAGTGTCAGTGACTCAATTATACAGATATGTGTCAATGTCCTGTCTTACACTCACTGTTTCTCCAGCAGGAGAGTTTCTACACTGACTCTGCAACAAAGCACAACTGGAGCTGTGACATGTCAGATATACAATACAGGCCTTGTTTCAGGGCTTCACCTTTAATCTTAAGGTCTGACTCTGTTCTGGGTGTTGGGGTAATATGAAGTCAGAGGCCAGTGTTTGTCTGGCACAACCAAGAACTGAGAAATCTGGGCCAAACTCAGCGAATGGCTGCGTCCTCTGCTCAGGCGAAGATAATCTACCAACATATGGACGAGACAACTGTGATGAGAGACAAGATGAAAACCTCCAGCATTTCTCCTCCTCTGAACAACAGCACAATCTCTACTATATGAACATAGATAGACAGACAGACAGAGAGACAGACAGAGAGAGAGAGGAGAGAGAGACAGACAGACAGACAGACAGACAGACAGACAGACAGACAGACAGACAGACACGGACAGACAGAGACAAGGGACAGACAGACAGAGGGACAGACAGACAGAGAAGATAGATAGATAGATAGATAGATAGATAGATAGTCAGTAGATAGATAGATAGATAGATAGATAGATAGATAGATAGATAGATAGATAGATAGATAGATGGACAGATAGATAGATAGATAGATAGATAGATAGATAGATAGATAGATAGATAGATAGATAGATAGATGTATGGATGGATGGACGATAGATAGATAGACAGAAATATAGACAGACAGACAGATAGTCATCTATATTTTGATTTCTGTATTTAAACACGGGTCTTGTTCGTTTCTCTCCGCCGGTGTTTATGTAATCGCTCTATACATTGGCAGCATCACACAGGCGTTATATAAACTCAGCAGAGCATCTTGAAGAAACACGTGATCAATGTTATTGTCATGAACGCTGTGTGCAACTAATAACGTTCCTGTCAAACACAACAAAACCAGCACGGAATTACGCAACGAAGCAAAAATGAAAGTAAATCAACCCGACTTCCGTGACAACGATCAATAATCAAGCGCAACATCTGCTCGGTTTGTTTTTGAGGTAAAATGACAAATACATAAACGCGCTCGAGATCAATCACGCAATATTTGAGCTTCAAAAGAGATTAAATCGGACGATATGAGCGAAACGCGCAGCTGTAACGGACAAAACACAGTCTTACCTGAAAGACACCTCTGTCGTTTTCTTCTCTCTGTCAGTGTCTAGAAGAACATGTTTATATCAGACATCCGCGGGAATGAGAGACGCGATGCGACGCGACACTCGCTGCGATCCGCGCGTGAATGTGCGCTGTGCTGCTGAGAGCGAGCGAGCGAGCGCGCGCGCGGCGTCTGCTCGTCCTCAGGCGCGCGCGCGCTACCCGCTTGAGTTCAAACGAGAAAACAATATTTGACTAATAAACAACGTTTTACTATGAGCTAATAGCCTGTATATTTAAAAACACCAACTACAAAAAAAAAAATATATTTCTTATATTGGCCTGTTTAAAGTCTCCAATTGCTTATATATTATGATGATAGTCAACCTGTTACCACTTAACTATCTAAAACGTAATTAATCATTCACAATATCATAGAATAGAAGAGTCCAAATTCATTACGATTGACACTAAACATGCTTATAAACACAGTGAAAATGCAGGAAGAGGGTGTTTTCAGTAGACTGGGTAATGTTTTTTTCCACAGGGACTCGCTGTTTCCTTCCACAGTAATCAAGATGAAGCCTGTTAATGCTGGAGTGATGATGAGTAATTAAACAGAGTCCTGCAGCGATGCATCTCTTCACAGGGATCGAGAATAAAGCGTCCAGTCCACGAAATCTTACTCGACTAGGGTTCTGGACCAGCAATACATAATAGACCCTCGGGATAGAGACCAGGGGCCCGTTTCAGAAAGGAGGTTAAGTGAAAACTCGGATATGTTAACCGTGAAATGAGGGAAACTCTGGGTTTTCCGTTTCAAAAAGGAGGTTTGTCAAACCCGGGAAAGCAGTGTAAGTCAAGCCCGTTTCAGAAAGAGAGATAACTTATACTCAGAGTCAGTTACCGCGGTAACTTACGCTGTGAACCTAACCTGGTCGGGAGCAGGTTTTTATTCGGTAAACCCGGAGTTTCTATCTGTCTCCTCTCCCTTTTATAGTGTTAGCGAAGTTAAATACCATATTATTTCATTCAAACTGCAAAATTGATTTTCTTACTGAGTATTGCTTGTCTTATTTCAAGTACAAATATCTAAAAATGTCAAATTATATATGAAAAAATTATCTATATTATCTATGTCTTGTTTCCTGGGGAATTTCCTTTTTAATTGCATTTTACATAAAACAAGTACAATTATCCGCTATTGGGTAAGAAAAATAATCTGAATGCAAACGGAAATAAGAATATGTTTAATGTCTTACTCCATTGGAAGATAATAGGCAAAAAAGGAAAAATGCACTTTAAAACATCAGAGATGTATTATAAATTATAATTATAATACATTATAATTCCTCTGTATGCAGATTTGAAGGAAAGTGTGCTTCCTCTCACGCTAATTTTTTCTGCACAAAGTTTCAAAGAGAGTTTCACAGGACTGTAGGTCAGTGGTGTAAAAATCGGTTTAAATGAGGCTAATCTGATAAATTACGTTCACTTGATAATATCTTTCTGTGATGTCTTGAAGTAACGCTGAATTGGCAACTCGTAAAATACGTACGATTTAGCAAAAATCATGAATTTGTACAAGTGAGGTCATACGAATTCATACGAATGAATGAGCCACCTCGTAAAATATGTACGAATTGCCGTGAGATCGGGCTGGAACTAAGTAACCCAATAATCTGAATTTCCTTCAGGATTTACAGTGTAGTTGGATGCATTGATGACAAGCATATCTCCAACATCGCACCTCTGAAAATTAAACAAATTACTGTATGTAATGAAAGGATGCCAGATGGAGAGGTAAGAGCCACATCCCTAACCACGGCTGTTAAATAAACGAATTATTCAAATTTCCTGATACAAAAGCAAAAGTTATTCTTTTTACTTTTGTATTTTAGAATTCTTCCAATACTTGACCACTCCTCTTCATCTGTCAGTGCTGCAGGTTCTCCCTCTGCCTTCTTGCTGTCGACAAGTCAGTAGTTAATTGTATTACTCTAATTAAGAAATGTAACAGGTTGCATTAGAGAATATTTAATTATGTGAAAAGAGTGTTAGACTATGTGGAAAAAGCTGCAGCGCATTGAAATAGACATTGAATGATATTTAATGTCAAATGTTTTTAAAATCATTTAGCCTACACATGAACCTTTCATGCTTAAAGTTTACCTTGATTGAATTGTGTTTTTATACTTCATTTTTAGCTGCTGCCACGTTCTTGTTTCTTTTTTCTGTAATGTTTTTTGTGGCCATGGGATACCATTAAAATTAATATTAGTTCAGTAATTTAAAGTTTGCACCTCTGATATTGTAACGGTTATTAAGTTATTGACAGTTTTAAGAATTAAAGTTACGCATTGACGGAAGTACGCGCCTGACGTCTTTTTGGCGGGAGCTTTGCCATGGTGACTTGTAATATCTGCACTCTATTGATGATGGCTTTTTATAGTCGTGGTGCACGCGCTTAACTCAGAGTCGACCTACTTAGAGTTGAGTAAACTAACACAATTCAGCTGTTCTGTAACCGAAAACTCAGAGTTTCCCATCTCAGAGTAACTCAACTCTGAGTTCAAGTTTAAACTCAGAGTTGGTTGAACCTCCTTATTGAAACGGGCCCCTGGACTAGATGTCACACTTCTCAGTTTGCGTCAGGAATTACAGACTTTAAAAAATTAATATAAATAAATATGTTGATACTGGAATTAATTTGAAGGGCATAATTCAGAAAAATTACTCAAATGTCATATTGTTTTAAGTAGTTATTTAAAACCATAATTCAAGGAGAAATCTTGTGCTGTATTCCAGTCATAATGTGTGAGTGTGAGAATAACACCATCACTCAACAGCGCCACCTAGTGCTGCAACAAACACACTTTATTTACAAATAGAATTCATTCACTAATCTTATAGTCGCAACGGAGTCATACAATTGTTTGCATTTAATCCTTAATGAGTTATTATAAATCATCTTAAAATAAACCAGCTGTACAATGTAAAAAACATACTGTATGTTCCAGAAACAGAACTTTAAATTCATCAGAGAGTGCATATTTGTATAAGATTGTTTCTGCCACAGAATAAATACATTTATGAAGGTAATTACAACTTTTTATCTCAAAATTCAGACTTTTATTCTTGCAATTCTGTTTATCTTACAGTTCTGACTTTTGTTGTTGTGCATGTGTGTGTATATACACACGCACGCACGCACGCACGCACGCACACACACACATATATAAGTTAGATTATTAATTCGTTTATTAATACATATTGTATATTAGTTTATTCATTTATTTTAATTTTAGTAACTGTACTACTTAAATATAAGTTGAACCATTGTTTTGTTTTTTCTTCTTGTCTTCATCTAATACTATATTATATTTTAGCTTTATTTAAATTACTGAATTCCGACTTGTGTTTAAATCTCATACTACTGACTTTATATTGTGAAATTCTGAAGAGAAAGTCAGGACTGTAAGATAAAAAGTTGCAATCATTTTGACTTTTTTTGTACAATGTTCAAGACTTCAGTCATTTTTCTGTGCATTGAATATATTTATGGTGCAAAAAAAAGTGCTTCACAATTAACATGCTACTAAGTGCCTCAAACAAAGGATTCTTCCAAATATATTCAATACACCATACACCATATTGGTGAATCCAGAGATATGTTCTTTCTCATCACCTACACTGTAAAAAAAAAAAAGAAGTTGAGCCAACTTACAATTTTAAGGCAACCAGCAGGTCTATCATTTCTATAAAATCTATCATTTTGACCCATTTAATGTATTGTTGACTATTGCTACAAATACACCCCAGCGACTCGAGACTGCTTTTGTGCTCCAGGGTCACACACACACACATATATATATATATCTCCTCACTGAAGTCGGTCAATCATATTTTCGGCAGATCTTGCTGTGTGCATCAGTTTGTGAGATCTACTCTTTGAACTCTAAATACTGCGTCATCAGCTGCTGATGAACCACGGCTGCGTCCATGATGGAGCTTCCCAGCGGGTCCTGGACGATCGGCCTTCCCTCCGCAGGCTTCTCCACGCTTCGTCCCGGGGCTTGAGGCTTCTCTATCCTGCCCACAGGAAGTGACATCACAGGCGCACCTACCAGCAGGATACAGAAGGACAGTGAGGTATGAACACGTCTCAGTCGACGTATAAAACACTGCAGCTTCACCTGGGATCATTTGAGCGGGTCTCTCTCCATTCACTTCCTCCAACTGAACAGACAAATATCAGATAAAACAGTCCATGTTTAATTATATGAAATGATACTTTTTGACAATGAATGTCTCATTTATTCTCATTTGGCTATTAGTTCAAAAGATACATTTAATGCAGTGTTATTATGGTACTATAATAAACAATACTAAAATAACACTGCATCGATAGTAAATGTAATAAATATTATTAATAATAAATAAGAAGTTCATTTATTAATAAATAGTAGGGCTGTCAAGCGATTAATCACGATTAATCGCATCCAAAATAAAAGTTTTTGTTTACACAATATATCTGTGTGTTCTGTGTATATTTATTATGTATATATAGATACACACGCATGCATGTATATATTTCATAAAAATATGTTATTTTTATATATTAAATATATTTGTTTATAATATAATTATATGAATATAAATATAGACATGTATATAGATGTAAATATTTTCAAAATATATGCTGTATGTGTATGTGTATTTTTTATATTATTTACATAATAAATATACACAGAATACACAGATATATTATGCAAACAAAAACTTTTATTTTGGATGCGATTAATCGTTTGACAGCACTAATAAATAGTATTTATAAGTAATAGTAATTTATTAATAATAGTACAAGTTTAAAAATGTATTAATAATATTAGAAGCAATGTATTAATAGTATTCATTAATATTTTGCACTAGCTCTTATTTAATTTATATTACATTTAGGTTTTAGTGTTTTATATCTTTTTGTTATTTTTTTTATATATATATTTATATTATTTACTCATTTATTTTAATTAATTTATTAATTTTCATTAATTTATCAAAACATGATTTTTTTTATTTCAGCTTTAGTTTTAATACTTAAACATTTTTTTCAGTTAGTTGCAAATACTATTTTTTTACTATTATTATTTTGCTTATGTTTGAGTTGAATTTTTTGGTTTTATTTGAAATACTAAAAAATGTAACAAGGCAACATCTTTTTAATTTCTTAGTTTTCATATAATATTTCTATTTATTTTACTGTAGCTTTACTTTTTTGTATTTTTTATGGACTTGATATTTTTGTTATTTTTAATATTTCTATTTAGCTTTTTTATTTAGTGAGTAAACTCCATTGTTTATTCAGTTAGTAGACAAGACTTTTTCAGTTAGTAGACAAGACTTTAAGTTTAGCATACATTCCTGTATATTTTACATTTCCTTATTTTATACAAAAACAGCTTTAATTTTTTATGTTGTAAACAATAGTTTTAGTTGTAATTGTAGTTTCTGAAATTCCTGTTTTCTGTTTTGGTTAATGCTGGTCCAGTGCTGATTATGCTGCACACGTTTATATGTGTTCTGCTGGTGTAATTACCTCGGCACAGATGGGTTCTGGCGGTCCACCGGATGCATGTCCTCTGTTCTCCAGATTAAAAGTACTAGGATCAAAAGCAGCAGAACATCTGAAGTGATGGCCTGAGAAACGATCGAACCCTTACCTATCTGTCTTAAAGCTTACCAAGAGCTGCTGGAGAGCGGAGCGGCACAGTTCAGCGGCGACGCCAGCGACCCGAGACTCTGAGAGCAAGAGAAAACACAAGCAGCTGAAGTCTGAGCAGATGTGCTGATGTGGATGAGTCGAAAACTTCCTTTCTTATCCCATGAGAGGAGATGACTGAACATCCTCAAATGAACTTTTGGACACACTTGAACTGAGAAGAAAATCCCCCACAATCTGTGATCAAACCATATTTTGCATCCATTATTTAGCGTTTTGTTGATTTTGCATTGCATTATTCTTTATATCAATATTTATTCATATTCTGAATGACTTGGTTAAACTTGTGTCTACACCTGAACTGAGAAAAAATGCCTTGAAATCCATGAACTATATTTAGCATTAATTTTAATACAACATATTTTCTCTCCATTAATTATTTAGTGTTTTGTTGTATTTGCATTTTTATTTATTTTCTTTAATATCTGTTATTGCTTTAGCAGGATGAGTGTTTTTTTAGCATTATGCAATCATTTCACACTTATTTTGATGATAAGTATGAAATTATGCAATCATTTCACACTTATTTTGGATGAGAAATTATGCAATTTTCACACTTTTTTGATGATACATGAAATTATGCATCATCACACTTATTTGATATACATGAAATTATGCACTTTCACACTTTTTTGATGATACGTATGAAATATGAATTTTCACACTTATTTTGATGATACGTATGAAATTATGCAATCATTTCACACTTATTTTGATGATACGTATGAAATTATGCAATCATTTCACACTTATTTTGATGATAAGTATGAAATTATGCAATCATTTCACACTTATTTTGATGATACGTAGAAAATATGAAATTACACTTATTTTGATGATACAATTATGCATTTCACACTTATTTTTGATTACGTATGAAAATGATATTTCACACTATTTTGGTACGTATGAAATTATGCAAAATTCACACTTATTTTGATGATAGTATGAAATTATCAATCATTTCACACTTATTTTGAAAATGAAAATTATGCATCATTTCACACTTATTTTGATGATACAATGGTTCAAAACAAGCTATACAGAAAATATGTTTAAAAATATATTAATATATTTAATATAATATATATATATATTTAATATAATTATCAAATATTATAAAATATTCAATTTACTTTGTAATTGTTAATAAATAATAAGTTAGCTTTTAGCTTAGTTAAACATCCTACAATTAATTCAATAATAAAAATAAATAAATAAATCATATTTATTTAGCATCAATAATGCTTTAATGAGTGTTTTTTAGCATTATGCAATAATTTCACACTTATTTTGATGATACGCATGGTTTCAAAACAGCTATACAGAAAATGCATGTTTCAAATATTATAATTATTAAATATTATAATAGTATCAAATATAAAATATTACTTTGCAATATAATTTTTTATAAATAATAAGTTGATTTATTCATAATTTAACTAGTATATCATTTATTAATATTAATTATGAATGAACTTTTAGATTAGTTAAACATCCTACAATTAATTCAATTAAAAATATATATAAATGTTATTTATTTAGCATCAATTTTAATAAAATAAAAAATGTCCCATGCAAAACAAGCTATTTTTTGCATGTCAAGTGTTTTGTACCCCACGCTGTTATTTTAGTATTATTTAATTCAATTAAATTAAAAGTATTTTTTTATGGTATAGTGCTTTTAATAATACATACCATTCCAAAGCAATGATTTATTAATAAATTCGCTATTATAGCATCTAGTAATATTCTAAATGAGCTTTTAGCTTGGGTAAACATCCTAAGATTATCTTTAAGCCACACTCTGAACTCAAAAGAAATCCATGCTGTATATTTGCATACATTTTAATGCTAAATATTAGTTTTACCCCTATGCAAAGGAGTTATTTAGTGTTTTGCATTGCATGATTTGTATTTATAGTTGTTATTGTCTGTACCTGTGCGGTGTCTCCGTTAGACGGCAGCGCCGGAGGAACCTGCTCTTTCTCGTTAGGACTCGGCGACTGACGCTTCCTGACGATGTACTCGTAAGTGCTGATGCCCTGAGACACTGAGACACCACACAGAGTGAACAGAAGCCTGTCTGTCTTTAAAAGCGGGTAACGCTGGGCTCAGACTCACGTAAGTAAATGTGGAAGCACAGTAAGTGGCAGAGCAGCAAGAGAGCCGCCAGCGCCAGCAGGACGGTGATGAAGGCCAGCGCCAGCAGACCGATGGAGCTCGTCTCTAAAGCAGCCGCCGGCAGGAACACCAGCCACGTGCCGTTGTCTTTCACAGCTGACAGAGAAATGAGAAGTTACAGCCATACACTATTACATACTCAACAGTGTGTGGGGGGGGTCACGCATTACAAGTAACGCGAGTTACGTAATAATATTCTTTTTTCAAGTAACTAGTAAAGTAACGCATTACTTTTTAATTTACTAGAAAATATCGCAGTTACTTTTCTCCCATTTAATTGACTGACTGCGCCGTGTGAACATGATCTTACTGTAGATCTAATCTAGACTAAATATGAATGTGTATTAATTCATCCCCTCTGCAAAAACAGATTCAGTATTCATCAAAATTAATTAAAACAGTGAAATGCAAACTCAGAATATGATGCAAACCTGCAATAATTAAATATGTTAAACAACACAAATATATCTAATCTCATTTTATTAACCGATGTGTTTGCTGCTGACTTTGATGATCAGTTCAATCATACTAATAAGCAAAAATTACTTTAGATAAACTAACAATTGTGTTTTATTGCTGAAGAGTGTTGATTCTCTCCTGTGTTCTTCTGTACAGACGTGATTTACTCGTCCTTCAGTCTGAGTTTAATTCATTACACTTTTTGGTGTGAAAGGCTTTTATATTCGCTATAAATATAACTTCTTGTATTAAAACAAGCAATCAAGCCTGCTCATATTTAAAAAGTAACGCGAAAGTAACGTAATGCATTACTTTCCATAAAAGTAACTAAGTAACATAATTAGTAACTTTTTAGAGAGTAACGCAATATTGTAACGCATACTTTTAAAGTAACTTTCCCGAACACTGTCTATTAGTCTATTAAACATCTAAACAACATACATGCACTTGACAAGCAAAATCACTTTAGATATTTAGTCTTGATTTCTGAAACAAATCTGCCAATGGGTAAGAAAAATAAACTAAACCAATAGCAGATTTATTGTTTATTGTATTTACAATAAATATAAATGAATTTAAAGAAATATAAAAAACTATTCAAAATGACAAAAGCTAATTCAAAATATTAATAGCATTTAAATAGTATATAATACTATATAAATAATACTAAACCCAGAATTGGAATGAATATTAGATATTTAGTCTTGTTTTCTGAATAAATGTATTAACATTAAGTGAGTTTTATAAGAAAAATAAACTCTTAATTTTTTCGGTTTTCAGCATAAATTTGGTTAATTTTGACACGTTTTTAAACAACATTTAATAACATTAATACTAAGGAAGAAAAGTAATTTAGTAAGATTAGGTAAGGGTTGGTAAGGTTTTTTAATAAATGTTTTTGAAAGAAGTCTCTTCTGCTCACCAAGACTACGTTTATTTGATCAAAATACAGTCAAAATATTAAAAAATATGTTTTCTGTTTCTATGTAAATTATTTCTGTGATGTGCAGCTGTATTTTCAGCATCATTACTCCAGTCTTCAGTGTCACATGATCTTCAGAAATCATAATAATATGCTGAGAAATATTTCTGATTATTATCAATGTTGAAAACAGTTGTGCTGCTCATATTTTTGTGGAAACTGTGATATATTAAATTTTTCAGGATTCACAGATAGCATTTATTTGAAATATAGACACTATTAATGTCTTTACTGTCACTTTTGGTTGATTCAATGCATCCTTGATGAATACAAGTATTAATTTCATGTGTTCTTACTCTGAAACTGCGGCGCGGTGCGCAGGACAGCGGGGTTCACATAGTGCTCAATGAAGACAAACAAGACCACAAGAATGAGGAGGATCATCCCAATAACAGCAGAGGAGACGCTTATGAAGAAGAACCTGGGGGAAAACAAAATGTTTTTAAGATACAATAAACACAGCATGTACAATCAGTGTCTTTATCAGACCACTTTTTGTTGACATAATGCAGACATGCATGATAGTACAGACATACATAGGAATAACACAGTAGGGATGCAATATAACACCAATATAAGAAAGAAAAAACACAATTAAATAATGTACTATGTACAGAAATAGAAATATAGGAAAAAAATGTATTTAGATTATAAATAATAAATATATATGTAATTTTAAAAGTGTACACATTTGGATTCTCTAAATAAATGTCACTATAGTGTTTATGCTTCAGTTACTATTGTTCAGCAATTATTGTCAGTGAATCTGGATGAGAAAACTGAATAGCTCTAAGTGTAACCTTTCATTAGAGCCCAAAATGAAGACTGTACATTAAAGCATTCAAGAATTACAGCATTGTATGTGTCGTTGGTTACAAAGCGTCGTTTGGAGTCTCCCAAGTGTACTTTCTTGGGAAGCGCCTAGACATAAACAGCGTGTATAAACACTTATTTTCTAATAAAATGTTTATCAAATGGTTAAATTTGGCTTGGTAAGGCTTCATTCTGTGATCCCAATGTATTTTCCAGCTCATACCTCCCAGCTATAGTCATCTGCAGGCTTCTATTTACAAAAAAAAATGCAGCTGAATTATTTTTTCTTTTTTTAGTGTATTCAAAGTGCTATTACTCAATATCAGTAAGACTTACATTGATTCTTATTGCTGAGACAACAAACCTCAGAGTGTCACCTTTCAAAGGAGACCAACACCATGCATATCATCCAAATGGCCCAAGAACAGCATGCAATTTACTTCGGGTATGCCTTTTTTAGGCGTTTTAGGCAAATTTTACAGGAATCGTAAAGGGTTAAAGAAGCAGAAATATGCAAATGCTGCTTCTACATTTGTGTTCTCAAAGCGCACGTCTGCTCACCAGTAGTTCCTTCCTCCCACACAGTTGTTCAGCCATTTGCAGTGATGGTCGAAGTCTGCGATGCATTTGTTGCAGCTGCTGCAGTGTTTGGCTGTAGGGCCGCTGTGATGAAGAACGGTGGACAAAACACACTTCTATATCAGAGACGTGTGCCATTCACAAACGAACTGAGCATTTAACATTTGGACTG
>CM049803.1:28316096-28368596 GCA_027422405.1 Ptychobarbus kaznakovi
TCTAGTACCGGAAACCAACAATAAATATTTGTTTTCTACCTATTAGATTGTGTTTTATTAGAGTCTACACCTAACCAACCCCAAAATACCCTTACAGTAATGCAGATACATTAAATATTGTTATTCAGCGTTAGTAAAAGGATGCAATATTGATGTTGCCTTGATAACAAACTGAGATATATATTATACTTAAGTTGAAGTACAAAAATTACTACATTTGAAATAAAGAAAAAATTAAGTTAAATAGAAATATAAAAATAATAAGAATGTCCCGAGTTCGAGCCCCCCCCCCCACACACACACACACACACACACACACACACACACACACACACACACACACACACACACACACACACACTTCCTGTCAGCTCTACACTGTCCTATCATAATAAACAACAACTAAAAATAAACAAAACATGAAAATAAAAGCTCCAAATATAAATAAATACTACAATAATATTAAAACACTTTTTACAACATCAACCACATTTCCCAAAAAGGCCAGATTTGTGAAACTTTTCTAAACCCTAACTATTCCTCGGATTTCTCTTGTTCTGTCTTCGTAAAGCACAAGGTGTTGTCCTGCTGAGCTTCTCATGAACAGATTGAGTGGACACACATCAAATAACGAGGGACTAAACACGAGTCACCCTTCACAAACCATGCACAGTGAATAACCACGTTAACTATTACCCTTCCACACAGAATACAAGCGCTGCTACTTTATTTCACTTTTAATAACACCATATATAATACAAATCAATCCACTTTCCACACAAGCGTGAATACAAGGCCACTCACATTCGTCATTGAACGGCTTCCAGCAGTTTTCTCTGTTGATCATCTGCTGTTGATCATATAGATACAGTTTACTGATCCATTGATTTCTTCATCATCTCCTTCACAGTCCACTGTACAGCGGAAGAGTCCCTTTCAAAGCCATTATCCGGTCTGTATATCCTACTTTAACTCTATACATACCATATCAAATATGACTTATTCGACAATATCTTCCCACGGCAGCAGCGCCTCTGACTTCAGTCGGATAAAATACAAACCACTACGACGGAAAGCGTAACTGTTGAATATTAATTAGGTCACGCGTACGTCACGCGCAGGAGCTGTCCAATGGCGAGCGGTAGCTCATGAATATTAGATGTTCACGCTGCACTTGGCGTCAAACAGCTCATGAATATTAAACGGAATAAATATGCGACTATACGCTGAAACGTGAACGCGCTTTTTCACACTTCATTTGACCATTACACTATTTTTTAAATATAAAGCGCATATAAAAACAATAAAACAACGCAAAAAAGAGAGAAAACATTTAAGAGGAAACTCAATCATGAAAGTGGATTTAAAACTTGTAAAAAGCGAGACCCATTGTTTGACTGTAATCTGATACGGAAAAGTTCAATCAATGTGAACACAATAAAACTACAGAACATGGAAGTTGTCAAGGGAGGAAGATTTGAACAGTTACCAAGTGACCACTAGGACATGCAAAGCCAATGCAAATGAGAGCTCTCTCTATGAATGCACGAGAGTTCAGCACATTTCAAGAGTTTTGCTCTGCAGGCAAATATACAGAACATTTTCATATCTTAACTTAATGCATGCAATACTAAACTCACAATTTCTAATTTGCTTTTAGCTGTGCATTCAATGAATACGCACTGTGCTGCATAACAATGTAAAAAAAGTATTTTCTTCTTTAACATTTTAAATACATTTGCATTTCATATTTTTTTTCTTATGCATCTGTTATGATTTTTTTTAATCCAGTTTGAATCCCCATTGTGTATGAAACGTGCTAAAAAAATACCTTGCCTTTTATCACATCACAATGAAGTGAAAATTGTGCATTTGAAATCATTTTTGTCACATCACTCCTGCATTAAGCAATGACTTCAGATATTTATTTATACCCTATTCATTTTCTTTCTCTGTGCAAACTTAATGTTTGGCATTTTTGTTTTGTGCACCAAGCAATCATGTCACTTTGTTGCGTTGCTGCTTGTAACATGACTCCTGACGCACAACCATTTGAGAACCACTGATATTTGGACAAAGGGTTTTGAGGAAGTTCACGAGGTAAAAAGAGAGAAGCAAACCTACACATTAATGTGAGTTTAAGGTAAAGCACTGCTGCAGATCAAAGCTGTGGTCAGGGGAATAAAAACTGCTTTTCACAACCATATACAAAGGGAATCAGATACAGAGCTTTTATTTCAAAACAAGCACGTGATGCAGTGAATCTGTACAAGCTTGCAGTCCTTTAGAACAGCACATAATTACAGCGTGTCACATCAGCTGTTAGCCGTGGATCCAGGCTCTGGAGACTGAAGAAACTCATACGGGTCCTGAACCATCTCTGTCTGATCTCCAACTCCCAGATGAGGTGAGCTTCCTGATCACAGTGAGCAAACAAACGAGGTTAATACACGGAATATAAGACCTATTACTGGAGATATAGAGTGATAATTTAGATCTTGTATATCACTATCTGCTGTACTGTTATAAAGAGCTCAATGATTTGCATTACAAGCATCCGAATTTCATCATATAAATATCAGCATCTGCAGCAAATTTCATATTTTTGCTTATTATTAAAAAAATTGTAATTGAGCTGGTTTTTCCTCTATTCTCATATATGAGCCATAAAAGCCTGATGATCAAATATGATACTTGACAAAAGAACACGCATGCAAACATTTGGGATTAAAAAAATATTTTGTCTAAATGTTGAATTAACTGTTATTATTTCATAGAACTGAATTTTTTAGTCTTGTCAGGTTTTGCACAAAATGACCACACAAAATTAATAAATTAATTCATGACTGTGATGCATAAATCCTAAATCTAACTCATATTTTGAGGACCTCTGAATTAAATGAAACATAAAAACAATTCAATGTTTTTTCCTTCATATTCTCACTATATCTATCAGACTATATGATCCATAGAAGCCTGATGGATCAAATATGACACTCAACAAAACAAAAAACATAGCAAACATGCAAACTTTTGGAATAAAAAAAAAATATTTCAGCTAAGTTTAATAAACTGTTCCATAAAAAAAAAAAAAAAAATTTTTCAGATTATTATTTCATACAACTGACTTTTAGTTTTTTTTTGGTCTTGTCAGTTCTTGCCCAAAATTATTACCCCAAAAAATGAATGCCTAAGTTCTAAATATGACTCGGTACCTAAATGGTGCTGATCGCGCTCTGAAGAGTTTGACAGGGACGAGAGATTGGAGGACGGTCGGGATCCGACTCGGTCCACCGCCGCGTCCTGGAACTCCTGCAGGAGTTTAGCTGCTTCGTCAAAGTGCTGATGACCGTCGTCATGCTCCGGCTCCTTCTTCACACATTTACCTGCAGATCAGAAAAACACCAATGATCAGCTAGAGCCTCCGTAAACCAAACACAGCCGGGAAGTTCTGATGGGTGATATCTGACTCACCTAATGTGTTGAGCATATCTAGAGACACGTCTGGGTAGCTCTTCATGGACATGAAGTCCAGCACTGAAGCAGATTCCAAGCCACTTCCATCTGTTCCCTGCAGAAACACAGAGAAAATCATCAAATGGACCTTTAAGAGGTTTGAAACTTACAGCACGAACGATAATAGATCGAGTTCTTACCGGCATGTCACATAAACTAGACTTAGTGTCATCAATCGGCAAGTTTCTTTTCTGAAATACAAAAACACTTATTATATATTCATTTACAGTATATCATATCTCACACTACTGTTTAAAAGTTTGGGCTGGGTAAGATTTTTTAATGTTTTGAAAGAAGTCTCTTCTGCTCACCAAGGGAGCATTTATTTGATCAAAAATACAGTAAAATTGTGAAATATTATTACAATTTAAAATAACTGTTTACAATGTGAATATATTATAAAATGTAATTTATTTCTGTGATGCGCAGCTGTAATTTTCAGCATCATTACTCCAGTCTTCAGAGTCACATGATCTTCAGAAATCATAATAATATGCTGATTTGCTGCTCAAGAAACATTTCTGATTATTATCAATGTTGAAAACAGTTGTGCTGCATAATATTTTTATGTAACCCGTGATTTTATTTTCAGGATTCTTTGATGAATAGAAAGTTCAAAAGAACAGCATTTATTTGAAATAGAAATCTTTTGTAACATCATAAATGTCTTTACTGTCACTTTTGATCAGTTTAAAGGATAGTTCACCCAAAAATGAAAATTCTGTCATTAATTACTCACCCTTCGTTCATCTTCAGAACACAAATTAAGATATTTTAGATGAAATCCGAGAGCTCTCTGACCCTTCATAGACAGCAGGGATCATAACACGATCAAGGCTCAGAAACATAGCAAGGACATAAGTAGTAAGGGTCAGAGAGCTCTCAGATTTCATCAAATATATCTTCATTTGTGTTCTGAAGATGAACGAAGGGGGAGTAATTAATGACAGAATTTTCATTTTTGAGTGAACTATCCCTTTAATGAATCCTTGCTGAATAAAATAACAAGAGAAGTGTGTTGCTGATACTCAATGATCCCAAAACCCTAAGAATGTTTAAAAACCATAAAGTAGCAGGTATGGTATTTTAATACCTGTCGGATTTGGATGATGGCTTTCGAATGATCGCCAGCCGTCATTTTATTTAGCAAATCATCCACGTGCCTCTTGGTAAAACTCCCACAGCCCTTGACAAACTCCTGCAGACTGAAGCACACACACAGAAAACCCCATCACACAACAGAGTCCAATGCAACCGTGTAATACTGCTGATGCACGGGTCTGGTCTAAACACCCGAGAGCGCACTGGACCCCGGTCTCGTCTCCATAAGCCGAGTACAGCATGTCCATCTCCTCCGGAAGCAGGTCAGGATAGACCGAGTTGTTCTGAAGCGTCTGAGTGTTGTACGCGCTGCTCAAGAACGTCACTGGAACAAAACAACAGGACAAAAAAAAGACCCAAGATTCTGGTTGTGATTTCTGATAATACTTCATGATTTAATTGCTGACTCTTCTAGCATTTTAGAGACAGTAATGTGATTCACAACCCTACAAATAACTTTAATATTACCTTTGTGTCTCCTGTCGTCTTTAAAACCCAGCGACGTCAGTCCAGGTATGAGCTTATTTGCCAAAGTGCTCAAATCTATAGGATGAGTCTCTTCTTCTGTAAACAATAATCAATATATGCTTCAGACACATGATATTATTGCTCTGCATAAACTTTCTACAACAAACTCAGCAGCCTTTCTGACATAAAGTGACATTTCTAAGCTTATTGTATCATAAAAATTATTTAAATGTGAGTATCAAATCTGATCATCAGGCTTTCGAGGAGCGTTTATTTCTTCATATCTCAATCATCATAATTGCATTATATGTTTGGATCATTTAAATATCATCTAACTAAGACACATCATTGGGAGATATAGAGTGACGACATTATTATATATAAATATCTGCTATACTGTTTTAAAGATCTCATTGATTCACATTACAAGCATCACAATTTCACGATTTTATCAATATAAACATAATCTGGACCACATTTTTTTATCCTCTGTATTCTCACTATATCATACTATATGAGCCATAAAAGCCTGATGGATCAAATATGATACTCAACAAAAAACACACATACAAACTTTAATATATATATATTTTGTCTAACAGTTCATTAAATGTTTTATTATGTCTTTACAGGATTCATTTTCTCAACACTGTGCATAATCACAATTATGACCACTTCATTGTTTACTGGTTCAGCAATTTTTATACACATATAAAGTCCTCTATTAAAGCAGTAGACGATAGACGATGCTCATACCTTCTGCTTCAGGATCTTGATTCACAACAGTGTAGATGAGGGAGCCTTCCGAGTCCTTTTTAAGATACCCGATCTACATGCAAAATAAAACAAATGTTCTGGTTAGAGGTCATAAACTGTGGTAATATAGCAATAAACATGGCTTCTACAACCGGTCTAGCACATTACACAACTCCTGACGTGGTCGAGGGAACAACATATAGTACAGACCAGACACAATCTGCTGATTGCTTATTTAATATTTCATTTAAACTGAGAATATTATCTTATTAAAGGCTGAAAGCATTAGGACATTATATAAATTATTCATTTTATTCCTCGGTATGACCCACACTTGATTCAATCATGAAAATAAACAGTTATAAGAGTTAAGAAAATAATAATAAAATTAGGAAAATGAAGAAGAAATATTTAATATTAAGCTTTTTTAATATTTCTAGGTCATGAAAGGGCAAGATTTTTTCAATGCAACATTATCTTAAAGTACATTATATTATAATTGTAACATATTTAATAGACTTTTACATCACTTATAAAGATTTGATTATACGTTAATACATTTTCCAGGCTTTGAAATTATACAATTATATAATTACATTTTTTATTTGCACTAAACATTGCACATATGTACAGGAAAATATCAATTTAAATACAGAAAATCATTGCCATTTTACATATTGCATTGCCATTTCGCATATTACATTTAAAAATGAATATTGCTACCCTTATGCTTCCATAATTTTTGTCAAATTGCATGACACATAACTCAAAAGTTGTACCCTGATTTTCAACACATGTGCAAGACGTTGTGAGTGTAAGAAACATGAGGTTATATCTCGGCTGCACCTTAGAGTTCGGCATGAAGCGGTTGATTCGATCCCGCGCCTCATCCGCGGCGTGCTCCACCAGCGCTAACACATGCTCCTCCGCCGTGCTGTCCGTCACACTGCAGGCGTTGCCCTCCAGCTCATACAGATCACTAGACGAGCAACACATCTGCTCAATCACACACTCACAAACATGCTAAAGCACTGCAGGTCGTCGCTTTACCTGATGATAGGCTCTTTTACAGGCTGCTTTTTGGACTTTTTGGGGTACTCCGTGTGGATGGGCAGGATCTCCGTCACCGGTTCCTCAGGAGTGTTGTCGTTATCTCCCAAAATGGCAGCCTGCTGAGAGAAATCCATGTCCTGCATAAACGACATGCTGCGCTTCAAAGCTAACAGCCGCTCCTGTGAACAGAGCACAAATAGAGCAACACAGCACCCATTTACTCCTCCTGCGGGAGCGCTTAGGTTCGCCATGAGGATGGGAGACGCGGGACACCCAGCACGGGATGGACTGAGATGAAGAAAGGGATTGGATGGTGGAGATACTCGTCTCTGAATCCACAGAGCACTCGAGAAAAATGGATCATGCCACATCTCACGAATGCAATTAAAATAACAGATTAAAGTCTGGGATTTCTGTCCCGTCGAATACTAAAAACAAACAGTGTTAGGAGTTTGGAAAATTATTAAATTAGGAATAAAATAAATCAACTTTGCTTTACTATTTCTAGGTCACAAAGAACAAAATCGATACAATTAAGCATCATCTTAAATTATATTTTAATGTACAGAATTTAATATAATATTATTTTTTGCAACTACATACGACATATTATATCATATTATATATTCAATAACAGTAGTAATATATTTAATAGACTTTTCCACCATTTATGTATATATGTTTTTATTTTTAAATAAATTTTCATTCAAATAAATGTTATTATTAATTTTGTCTATGAATGTTCCAGGCTTTGCGATCATAACTTTAAAATTCCCTAATATTTCAGATGGTGGGAATCCTGAAAAAGTCAGCTTCCACTCGTGAACAAAAAAATGCTGTTTGCAACGTTCTCAAATCATATTGACTATTATCCTGATGATATAATTTGTAATGGACAATATTGTATTTAAGAAGCATTCTTACTAGTTTCATAGTTTTTGTATATAATCTGAATCAGATTTGATTTTTTATATTTTCTGTAATTTTAGTAAAAGTTTAGCAACTTTGCTGTGTTTTTGTCACTGCTATTATTTATTTATTAGTTTGAGTTATTTTAGTACTTCAAGTTAAACTAAATGAAATTGAGAAATGCTGCATTGGCAGCTAGCTGAAATAAAACAAGTTTTAGTTATTAAATTAAAGTTACACATATTTTATTTCAACTAACAAAAAAGCATTTTTGCATGCTTTAGTTAACTATGATAACCCTGTACCGCACTGGATATAAGTTTTACCCAAGTATTTCGATTCCTATAACATAAAAATATGCATCATGTACATATACATACATTCTATGTATTCAGTAGTCCTATATCAATAACATTAATCTGAATGGTGATTCTTTATAGAAATAATGTTTAATTCAATGAGCATAAATATATGTGTTAATGAATGAATAAATAACTCTTTATGTACATTTAGTTCACAGGCTGCAGATTACTGTAAACCCAATGAAGCAACTCCAATACTTATATTATAATACATAATAATTATTCCTATAACCACACGCATCCGAATCGAATGGGAATGATGTCACGGATGAACTGGACGATGAACCAGGCAGAAAAGAACCAAAAGCAAACTGCTTTAAAAGTGTTACTTTGCTCATCATTTTGAACCCTGTGTGGAGAAGTTTCTTGGCGGCCTTGTAGTAAACGGTCTCCGGTCGGTTATAAACCATGGCGTTGTCACACATCAGCTTGAAGTCTGCCTGAGAGAGTCACACATCAGATCCAAATCAGTTACATTTATGCATTTAGCAGACGCTTTTATCCAAAGCGACTTACTTTACAGGTTATACATGTTTTGTCAGTATGTGTGTTTCCTGGGAATCGAACCCACAACCTTTGCGCTGCTAACACAATGCTCTACCACTGAGCCACAGGAACACCAGTTACACTTTTATAGTTAAAAGTCTCTTTAGTAAAGCCTACAATGCAGATCAAAAGATACCTTGAATTCTGTGATAGTTTTGTATTCGTTCGCATCGATTTTGTCCTTCATTGTGCTAAAGTCCATGGGATGCTTGATTATCATGGAGTATCCTGGAGCAATGGCGTCTGTCACCGGGAAGGTGAAGAACCCGTGAGCATCTTTCCTGTAGAGACAGAAGCACGGTGCTTATATAATGCAGATATGAGGATAGATTAGAAATCTGATTTTTCAGAGGCTCACCTCTGAAGCAAACGCAAGAAATGCTCCAAGAGCTGCTGGCGAGGGGTGCATTCGTTTTCTAGGAAAAAACAAAAGAACAAACATTTAAAACAAATCAATAAATGTATGTCATATGTGATTGTTTTGATGAGTTGTGCATCGTTCAGAACTGAACTGAGAATGTCTTTTAAACAGCTGTTTTATTCATGAAACACTTTGTTCAAAATAGAGCCAAAAATACTTCGATTTGAACTAAATAGATGATTTAATGATTTGAATTTGATTTTCAATATTTGTTTTCATGGTAACACTACAATACGGTTTTATATTTTATTTATTAGTTGACTGCATTAGCTACAATAAACGAATGATGAAACATATTTCTAAAGCATTTATCTATCTTAGTTCATTATAATTTTGACATTTACAGTTCATCTGTTAATGTTATTAAATGTACATTAACAACGAACAGTCGTGTTTTATTAACTGTATTTAATGTATCAAAGATAATAAACACTGTATTAAAATGTATTGGTACTTGTAAGTTAATGCATTAATTAACATCAACTAACTGGACCTTATTGTAAAGTGTTATCTATTAATTTGAATTTATTATTTTCAATTAGTGTCAATTTTAATATGCTTTGTTCAAAATGAAGGCAAAACATACTTGTATGATCATAACTTAATAATCATCATTAAAAGATTTAAATTAGTTAACTGCATTAGTTAACATGAATTAATAATGAAAAATTATTTCTAAAGCATATTTAAATCTCAGTTGATGTTAATGTCAACATTTACTAATACATTATTAAAATTAAACATTGTATCTGTTAATATTAATGTACATGAACTAACAATGCACAGCTAATTTTTATTAGCTAATGTAAACAAATTAATAAATACTTAAAATACATAAAATGTATTGCTCAATAGTTAATTCAATTAAATTCAAGATTATTTGTATAGCGCTTTTTATGATACAATCGTTGCAAAGCAACTTTACAGGAAATTAAGTTTCTACAATAGATTTATATTGTAGAAACTCGATATAATTAACTTAAGGCAAAATGTGGTTAATTCAGTATAATCGCTGATGGTTGGCATCATCTCTTCTCAGGTGTTCGGTCATCTCAGATCATTTAAGGGTTGGATCCAGACTGAAGCTTGTGTAATTATATTAGTAATTGCATTTACTAATGTTAACTAATAGAGACAGAGCACATTTAGGCCACGCCCACACCGGGTAACTTTGACTTTGTATTGCGGGAAGCTGCCTCCTTGTCATTTCTGACTTATAACAAAAAACTGAACAATGCCTAAAAGCTGCCGTGTGACGAAGTGTACAGCAAACAAGCTAAATAACAACAGAACTGGGTTTTTATAAGCTGTCGACCCAAAAAATGAGCGTCTAAATCACGCCCCCCGGTGGACGTGATTTACAGATTATGACGCGTGTTGCTCTCTATAGAGGCTCTTATCATTTTCATAAAGTTTGGTAAATAGTTGTACCTTGTTGAGTTCGACAGGCTCGTACGGGCCGATCCGCCTGCTGCTCCACTTCTACTTTCACTCCAGGATGAAATTCATCTGCTTCGGATTCTGATTCGAATTTGTCCCGCTTCCGCTTCTTCTCCTCTGGAACCACCTGCGGCACAACGTTCGTTTAGCAGCAGCACTCACCTAACGAATTATCCTCGTCATCAGACGGGCTTTCCAAGGCTTTACCTCCACAGGCTTCGGCAGGGTGAACGGCTCCACTGCTGCACTGGCAGCGTTTTCTGACTGCTCTCGCTCACGCTTTTTCTTTCTCTCCTCCTGGATCAAATACACACAGCATTTGTAAGATTAAAGGGAAGTAACTAGATTTTTTATTTAAATCTGTGATTATTGCCTTTGCAATCTAGTGTTATTTCACTATAATTATATACTATTTTATATATATATATATGTTTTTTTTTTGCATTTTCCATTTCCATTGCTAAAGTTTCAGTAATTTTGTTGTGTTTTGTCATTTTTATATATTTTTTTTATTAAAATGTGTCTATATTTTTTTTTTTTCAGTTTTAGTTATTTTAGTGCATTAAGTTAAACTAAATTTACAAAGATAAATGTTGTTTTGGCAACTAGCTGAAATAATAAAAAAAGAAGATTTATTTATATTTCAATTTTATTTCAGGAATTGTTGAAGTTTATTAAAAGTAACAAAAATTTTTTTATGGCTTTAGTTTTAGTTAACTATTACATCTCTGGTAATATTAATTCCTTTTCATTAAATTAAATATTATTATAGTTTTATTAATAGTTTGAATTAACATTTATTTTTAGATTTTCAGTATAATGATTTTCTGTATAATGCTTTTGTTATTTTTGTTTTCAAATATCTATATAGTTTGTATATAGTATGCATGTTGAATATTATAATACTGTGCTCAATATGGACTACGTGATTTGAGGAGTAATTCATGTCTAATTATGAGTGTTTAAGAGTTGATCTTTCACTCACCTTCCTCCTCCTCCTGTCCTCATCATCTGCATACTTCTCCTTCTCCTTCTCTGATTTCTTCTTCTTCTTTTTTTTCTTCTCTTTGTGCCGCTCCCACTCGTGGTCAGAGCGGTCATCATAGTAACTGGAGTCGTGTCCGGATCCGGAGAGCTCGGTCACTTCACTTCCGCCCACCTTGAGCACCAGCTTCAGGGGTTTATCCAGGGGTTTGTCCTCGTAGTCTGAAAACGACACACAAAGCCATCGAGAGTCATTATTCTGCTGTTCTGGAGGAGATGTGCTCTGATGTCACTTCTCATTTACCTCTAGTAATAGACTACAAGGAGCATCACATGATCAAGCCCACTATCTAGTGTAAATACAACACAATACACCCTGATAGTCCTGTTAAACTAACTATAGCAATAAAAACCAGAGGTGTGTATTTCCTTTACATAATCATTTAGCCCAGGCTTTTCAAAACAGGGTACGGGGATAGGGTAACACATGTAAAAATAAGAAATATTAATAATAATAGTAATATTAAACTAAATAAATAAATAATAAAATAAATAAAACAATAAGAATATAAGAATATAATACATACATTATGTATTTAATTAAAAAATATAATAAATTAACTAAAACTTTTTTTATTAAAATAATAAATAAACCATTGTTATCAAATGAACCATTATTTAATAAACCATTTTATTAAAATAATAAATAAACCAAAATTGTTTTAACTAAATAATAGAAATATGACTAAAAATAAATAAAGATTTTAAAAACATTTTAGCAAAATAACAAATTAATAATAGAAAATGTATTAAAGTAAATAAATGATACATTTAATAGTACAGTACAGAGAGTAGAGAAAACTAATGGAATGGAAACTGAATATCTTCTGTATAATATTCTACACATCTATAATTAATATTACAACCTCCCAATATTAATTGGGTCTTTAAATACGCAAATATTTGAAGATGGAGTCCTTAGAATCTAAAAATTGAAATCCCCATGATTTAGACAACGCCACAAAGAAATAATCATGAATTGAAATGCATTATTTGTGTGTTTTTTGTAAGAATAAAACAGATATAGCATGTATTTATAATAATACACAGACTTAAGAGAACACTTAGAATGAATTAAAGCGATGTTCATACGCATATCTAACGCAACATTTCACCTCCTTCAACCTTTCTCCACTCGGGTCTGTGTTTCTTGTGCTTCTTCCCCATTTCTGCCTTTATTTATGTGGAAAAATCAGGTTTAATCTTGTAGAATTCGCGTATTTCTGTCCCGCTCCCACTCTTCGACACAACAGCGACAACAACAACAACATTAGCAGCTCCGGTTAACTTCCGGTTTCAGGCGGTGTCGTTTCCGGGGCAGGCTGACGTCAGCGTGAGCGCGGTAAGTTCGAGATTGTCTGTCGCTGTTGTGAGGTGAGTGTGTTTACTTCTACTGTGCGTTATTCTTTTACTTTATCTGTTAATAAACACGACAGTTAACTAAATAAACACCAATAGACACAAGAAATCAGAAAACAATTCTTCCGTTCGTAATGTGATTCGTGATGTTTACGACAATAAAGGCTGCGTTTCAAAACTTAGTGCGCTCCCTAATTAGACACCATGTTTGCGTGATCACATAAAGAATACAATGGCACCCTGGTATTGTTACGGTGGAGTTATATGTATGAATTATGTATTGTTGGCTATTGCTACAAATACACCCGCGCTACTTATGACCTGTTTTGTGCTCCAGGGACACAGATGTGATATTGTTTATGTCACCCGGTTACATCACATATGAATCTGGCGTTATTATTGGTATTGTGGAGATTGTTCTTTGTTGTCAGACTGTGTGTTGTGTGTGTTTCAGTCTACAGCAGTTTCAGTAATGGACATTTCTGACCATCACATGACCGATGTCGTCATCATCCGCCCTGAAGTGCACATAGAAGTTAATGTCAAATCTCAGAGGTAAATCATGATTTAACGAACTATAGGATGAATAGACACTGATTTAGTTTCAGTTTTGAAAATTTTGTCCTGCAAGAATGCATTAAATTGATTAAAAGTCGACAGTAGAGACATTTATGTTAGAAAAGATTGATATTTCAAATATATACTGTTCTTTTTAACTTTCTATTTATCTGTGAATCTTGAAAAATAAAATGTATCATGGTTTACATAAAAATATTTAGCAGCACAACTGTTTTCAACATTGATAATAATCAGAAATGTTTCTTGAGCAGCAAATCAGCATATTATTATGATTTCTGAAGATCATGTGACACTGAAGACTGGAGTAATGATGCTGAAAATACAGCTGCGCATCACAGAAATAAATTACATTTTAACATATATTCACATAGAAAACTGTTATTTTAAATTGTAATAATGCGTCACAATTTTTACCGTATTTTTGATCAAATAAATGCAGCCTTGGTGAGCAAAAAAAACATTATTATTAAAAATTTTACCCCAGTGTATATCGAAATGTAATAACTCTCTAAAACAACTTTTCTTTGATGTTGACGTCACAACCCCTGGTATTTTTGCAGATACTCCCCTCATCCAGTTGTTTTTCACTGTACTTTTTCCCCTCTTTGAATATCCTTGTCAACACCATTTCTAATGTCTGCATGTTTTAAACCGTCTGAATTTGTGTTTGCAGCACGGCCAAGAGGTCTGAGGTGAGGACGCATGTGCTGTCACTGCTGGATCGACACAGCACCGTTTTAGGCTCCTACAGATGGACAGAGTTTGATGATGAATTTCTTACCAAAAACGTGGAGTCGATCACTGTAGCGGATTTTACTGGTCCAAAAGTAATCACAGATTTTTGAGTTTTCATCTGTCAACATTCTGCTTTGTATTTCATATACTGAATTTTGTCTTATGCATCTGTTTTTATGTTAATGTTTTAGTCTGAGGTTGATGGTGTGATGTTTCTTTTATATCCTACAGCTTGTGGATCTGAAGGTTCACAACCTCTGTATCTATATTTTCTCTCTGAATGATGAGAGTCCGAGCATGCTTGCCCTGGAAAAGGAGGAGGAGCTTTCTGCTGCCAATCATTGGCTCCTCCCAGCAGGTGATTACGCATGACACGCCCCTTTTAATGCAAATCACATTCAAAGACTCCTTTAATGGAATCATTCACCCAGAAAAGAGATTTCTGTGATTTATTTACTTGTTCCAAACCTGCATGCTGTTATTCTGTCTGTAATATAATGCAAATATATTTTTTTAACACTTGGAATATTGTGCATACTGTTATGTTTTTGTCCTTTTTTGAGCTTGTAAGTTTAAATCTGCATCCATTTCAAATAGAATAGAATATAAAATAGCAGCTTAAACATTCTACCTAATATGTTATTGTCTGTTTCACTGAATAAAAATAAATAAAATAATAATAAGGTTTGGAATGACATGGAGGCATAACATAATAACAACAGAATTGTAATTTTTTGCATGAACTTTTCCCTTAAGAATAGTTAGAGTGAATACTCTTCTGTGTCAGGGTTATAGTTAACTAAACCTAAAACTTTTTTATTTGATAAAAAAAATTGTATTTACCTGAAAGGCAACATTTCTCATATTAATTTGATTAACTAAAACTGAAATAAAACTATTTATACGTGTAAAGAAACAAAACTAATGTCAAAACACAACTAAATTACTAAAACTTTAACCAAAATTAAGAAATATAAATAATAAAATATATTTTATGGGATATTTCTTTTTGTTTTGATAGCATTGAATATGTTTTTAATCAAGTGAATCCAAATGTAATTTTAGATTTTTATGGGACAAATGGGTTCTTAATTAAATGTTAATCTCAAGTATGGTTTTCACCCTGTATACAGTACATTGTTCCAGAGAGCGACATACTCATCATTTTCTTCTTCATATCTTTCAGCTGAGTTTCATGGCATTTGGGAAAGCTTGATTTATGAGGAAGGCATCAAAACACAAGTAAGACAAGCATATTCATCTTGGAATTATTTAAAATTATGTTGCAGAATTATGCTTATTGGCAGAAATAGGCGGTATAACCAAAATCCCGTATCACAGCAGAGGTCATTTGATATACATGTTTGATATATATATATGACCCTGGACCACAAAACCAGTCTTAAGGGTCAATCTTTCGGGTCAGTTGAGATTAATACACATCTGAAAGCTGAATAAATATATCTTTCCATTGATGTATGGTTTGTTATGATCGGACAATATTTGAAAATCTGGAATCTGAGGATGCAAAAAAATCTAAATATTGAGAAAATCATCTTTAAAGTTGTCCAAATGAAGTTCTTAGCAATCCATATTACTAATAAAAAATTAAGTTTTGATATATTTACGGTAGGAAATTTACTAAATATCTTCATGGAACATGATCTTAATAACCTAATGATTTTTGGCATAAAAGAAAAAAATATAATTTTGACCCATACAATGTATTTTTGGCTATTGCTACAAATATAGCTGTGCTGCTTATGACTGATTTTGTGCTCCAGGCTCTCTCTCTCTCTCTCTCTCTCTCTCTCTCTCTCTCTCACACACACACACACACACACACACACACACACACACACAGTGCTTAACAAGTTTAATAGACCACCACCACCATTGGTCCATATTCCTGTCTATCTGTTGACATTTTGAGCCATAAAATGATACCTGTCTTCACTTTGGTCTCCAGCTCTTGGATTATGTTTCCACAACAATTTTCTTCTCTGACAGAAATGTGGACAGCAATTTGATTGCCTGGAATCGTGTCGTGTTACTTCACGGTAAGACAATAGACGCTTGTTTGAACGCTCAGGAGTTTCTGTCTTCATTGAACGGCTGCCCATGCCATGTTTATACAGTTGCGTATCTCTCCTAACCCCTCAGGGCCGCCTGGCACAGGGAAGACGTCTCTGTGTAAAGGACTTGCCCAGAAACTCTCCATCAGACTGTCTGGCAGGTGAGACACCTTCATAAAGTCAAAAAGGCATCTGCTGAGTGTCCCGTGTCATCATTATTTGTGTTTCCACCCTAAACAGGTATGCACACAGCCAGTTTGTGGAGATCAACAGCCACAGTCTCTTCTCCAAGTGGTTTTCAGAGGTACAGCTGGATCCGTCTGCTCTGAAACGCTCTCTCAGATGCGTGTCTGAAACCTCATTAACATCTGACTGCTTTTACAGAGCGGAAAACTGGTCACAAAGATGTTTCAGAAGATTCAGGAGCTCATTGATGATAAAGACGCCCTGGTGTTTGTCCTGATAGACGAGGTTCTCTGTTTTTTTACATCATTAGTGTTCGCTCATGTCTTTTGTTTTGTTGCATTTGACCCACCCTTGCTTAACAAAACCAGTCTAAGGTGGTTTGTTGGCCAACAAACTGCTTTCTGCTCTTAAATCTGGTCTTAATTGATGGTTTTAGAGGGGTTTGGGACACACAACAGCTGTTCAGACCAGTCTCCCAAAACCAGCTAAGATAATCAGACACTTTAGACTGGTTAATAAAAGCTATAAACCTCGAGAACCCTTGCTTTACAGTGAGATTACCACAACGAAGCAGCTCATAGCCTCGTTAACCCTGGTGAAACATTGGGATTCACATCCTCTAATGAATGATCATTTGATTAGAATTGAATCTGAATGAAAGTCACTTTTATCAGTTGCTTGATTTCATTTGCAGCACAATTTTTCCAAAATAGCTTTGATATTTTGATACTTTTAATATTCATAGTTTTTTCCCCCAACCCTTGAACATGTCTTTAACAAACAATTAGTTATAACAATTATTTTGTTTACGCAAAATGTATTAGAAAAATAATTTGGAAAAACATTTTGTTTGCAGCTCTGGGTATTCATTTTTTCTGTTTAAACAAAATTTACACAAATGAGGCATTATCTCATTAAATATGTAATTTGCTCTAATTTGTGCATACAACATATTAGACATGTAAGAGTATTTTAAATATCTATTTTTATCACTCTATAAATCACCAGAAAAAAAATCACGTTTTTAGAAATAATTTAGAAATATGCAATATTTTACCACAATTTTATAGACGCAGTAAGTGAAAAGTTTTTTCTTAAAATTTGACTTTTACTTTTACTTAAAATTTTAAGTTTAAATACAAAAATGTATTCGAAAAATAATTTATTTAAATTATTTATTTAGAATTTATTTCAACCAGTTCAACAGTCATGAAAAGTTAAGAAATTTTGCTATTGAAATACTGTAATAATTGTAAATAGAATATAGTAATTTCAATACCACTTTAATGTAATTTAATGCACAAAAAATGCATTTGTTGTTATATGAAGGAGCTTGGAAAACAGCCTGAAAACGGCTCCATTGTTTCAGAAAAAAATTGACCCAGCGTTGCATTTTTTGTACAATTTGAAAAATGGTCTCAAATTTCTGTATGTTCACATTTTTTGTGCATTTTTTACAATTTTAAATAAAAGTAATAAAAACAAATATTGGAATAAAATAAAACATAAATAATAAAATAAATATTATTAAATATAAATTTGTTCCAGACTTGTTAAAAACTGCCATTATATGACTTGAGCAAGCTGCGGCATTTAATATGTTTGACCCGTATTTAGTGAAAGTTCGGTATTTAATGATGTGTGTTTGTCAGGTGGAGAGTCTCACGGCCGCGCGGAGCGCCGCTCAAGCAGGAACAGAACCGTCTGATGCTATTAGGGTGGTCAATTCAGTGCTGACCCAGCTCGACCAGATCAAACGGTCAGTTTCTCTTCATCTGTTCTGCACCGCTCACTTTCATCTACAAAGGCATGCTTGAAATCAGAGCGACTAGTTCCTTAATGCACTGTCCTGCTTTTAGTGTGCATGATTCATTGTGGAGGATATTTTCATAAATCAGGTTTATTTTTGTAGTCTTTCATTTACATTTATGCATTTAGCAGACGCTTTTATCCAAAGCGACTTACAGTGCATTCAGGTTATACATTTGTATTGTCAGTATGTGTGTTCCCTGGGAATCGAACCCACAACCTTTGCGCTGCTAACGCAATGCTCTACCACTGAGCCACAGGAACCTATTCCACCGTCTGATTCCATCTTGCCTTTCTTTTTATGCAAAATGCATGTTGAAATACGTCATATAATGGAAGTAAAAATGGGTTCATGTCAATTTTTTCCATTCATAATAACACAAACCTTGTGTTTCGCTGATTCAGGCACACAAATGTTGTCATCCTCACTACATCCAACGTCACAGAAAAGATCGATCTGGCCTTTGTGGACCGAGCTGATATAAAGCAGTACATCGGCCCCCCGAGCGCCAGCGCCATATTCAACATCTATCTGTCCTGTCTGGAGGAACTCATGAAGGTGAGCGTGCTTTCAGTTCCTTTAACTATTGAACGTCTCTGTTCTTCTGCTGGACTCCACAGAATAGATCTGAACTTTCCCTGCAGCGTCAGATCATCTACCCCAGACAGCAGCTGCTGAGTTTGGAGGAACTGGGCACCATGAACTTCATGGAGAGCGACGTGACCCGTCTGAGCTTAACCCTGAGGAACCTCGCCCAGTGAGTGTTTGCTTTCAATGCAGCTAGTGCTGAACGTCTCAGAGCATGGATGTTCACGAGTGTCTCTTTCTGCACAGGAGGAGTGAAGGACTCAGTGGAAGAGCCTTGAGGAGAATCCCGTTCCTGGCTCATGCTCTCTATGGAAAGGTACTCGTCTTTGTACAATGTTATGTGGTTTTTACCACAACTGAGTGGTGTTTTTAGGATTAAAGCACGGTAAATCTCTGCAGTGCATGATCTTGAGTGGGTTACTGCTGTGATGCAAGGATGGCAACAGCATTTATTATTAATAATAATCAGAATAAACATACTTGGTAACTTTTTATGGAAAGTAATGTGTTACTTTATAACATCTGGGCTGGGCTTGTTTGTTTTTAATATTAAAAAAGTTACATTTCTCTCAACATGGGAAGAAATTGGGAAAACAAAGTAACTGGCAAAGTCATTTTTAAAAAGTAACTTAGATATTTTCTTGTAAATTAAAAAAAATAATGTTACATTACTAGTTACTTGGAAGAAGTCATCTGATTACGCAACTTAATGTGTTACCCCCAGTACAGGTAATAATATTAATCTAGGCATTATCTAATGAAATATGCACACATTTCGAATACAGAAATCTGAACATAGGATAAAGTCGATCAAAATTCTTGTCTTATTTTGTTGAGATATTAAGGTTAAAGATATTTTGAATGTCTCATATTCATCACTCCATTAATCAGAAAATACCGTCAACAGCCAAAACAAATTAACATGTTATTAGGATTCAAATGTGACATAAACCAGGTGAATGATATATGAATATATATATGCATAACTCTAGAGAGAACAATCCCACAGCATTTAAAGATATGTATTGGAATTTAAATCTACAGACACTTATAGATAAAGTGTAATAAAATAAATACTTAAATATGTATTGTGTATGTTTTCTTTTCTCTAGTGATCGACCGATATTGATTTTTTTTATAACCGATACCGATTATTTGTACGTTTATGTACCCGATAATTTTAATAGAGATGTTTATTGGCGAAATAATGATTCTATAGTAAATATTAATATAATTCAGCGTGTTTCAAACAAGTGAATCTTGTATAAAGTTACATGCGGTGGCCGTGCTGGAGCTTCTCCTGAGTGAACAGTGCCCACTGCTCCAGGTGTGTGTGTGTGTGTGTGTGTGTGTGTGTGTGTGTGTGTGTGTGTGTGTGTGTGTGTGTGTGTGTGTGTGTGTGTGTGTGTGTGTGTGTGTGTGTGTGTGTGTCCACTGCTCCAGTGTGTGTGTGTGTGTGTGTGTGTGTGTGTGTGTCCACTGCTCCAGGTGTGTGTGTGTGTGTGTCCACTGCTCCAGGTGTGTGTGCTCTTGGATGGGTCAAATGCAGAGAACACATTTCACTGCTGGTTATACTCTGTATAATTGTGTATGACAAAAAAATACAAAATATCGGTTATCGTTTTTTTTCAAAACTGATATCCGATTATGGTAAAATGCTTAAATATCGGGGAAAATCGGTAAACCGATATATCGGTCGATCTCTACTTTTCTCTAGTCTGAAAGAAGCAAAATCTCACAAATTGACTAGTGCATGCAAAAGCTGTAGTTTTTCTTGCAGTGTCTTGTGTGCATCACAGACCACAGATTTATTAAATGAAATCTGCAGTTTAGTCTGTGTTTGTTGTAATCCCGTCCACTCTTCTGTCTCCAGTCGTCCACAATGACCGTCGAGGGTTTTCTGAAAGCGATGGAGCGTGCCGTGGACAAACAGAGACAGGAACAGGCCAGTTTGGTCAACTGTGTTTGAGCGACTGACGTTCTGCTGTTATATCGTAACGGTTTCTTCTTGTTTTGTTTGTTAATTCAGCGTTTCTAGCTTCATGCTCTGAACATGTTGCTAATGCTGTCCTAGAACAAACCAGTGTTGTTTTATTTCACATTTGAGAGTTTAAAACGGCACTTATCTATGAGACGATGGTAACATAAGATATTCATAAGCTGAAGTGGTGTTCAAAATCTGTTTGAAGTGTGCAATGTAGCAGCTCCTATTTGCATATGAAATTTTTTTTTTTTTTTTTAATGTTCAGTTTTTATATTATATTTAATTAAAATGAGAGAGAGAAAAATCAGTTCTTTGCATCTTTTTTTCTGAATCGGATCTTTTTAGTTTAATCCACTCACTGTAATTTATACATTGCAACCAGTAGATGTCATAACGGTGCCACTGCAGGAAAACAGCATGCATGAAACGATATTATCAGATGCACCATCACTCACACAGATATTCTTAGTTATATTAGTAACTATCTGAAAAACAACCGGTTTGTGTGCTAACAGGCTTGATTCACGCGGTATTCAGTGTTGATTAGGATTTCAAATCCAGTCTTTAGGACTGACTGTCCTCATTGTCAACATGCAAGAGGTTTGTGCAAATCAGATTTTTTTATGTTTATTTTATTTTAGCATTTTTGCTGGCTTTCTGAGCAAAGCTTGAATATTTAGTTTGGGTCTTAAATTAGCCTTCCACACTTTAAAGCATTAAAAAGGTCTTAAATCATAGAAAGTCTTCAATTCAAAGTCATGGCATTTAAATATTGCATGCACTGCAAAAATTAATTCCTCAGTGTTTTTGTTTTCAAGTACAAATATCGAAATATCCTTAAATCAAGATGCATTTACTTGAGATGCAAAATGAAGAAATTAAATTTTTTTTTACTGAGAAATTGAACAAAATGGAGTGAGTTTATGCTTCAAACAAGAACTGTTAATGGATATGAAAATGACCTTTCGTTGATGTTTCTGACTCCATTGTCAGATATTTGTTTTAAACATAAACTCATTTCATTTTGATCTATTTCACAGAAAATAAGACTTCTTATGTCATATTGTGTTTCAAGTGAATGCGTCTTGATTTAAGAATCTTTAGATATTATCACGAGAAAACGACACAAATACTGCAGGAGAACATACTATTTTTGCAGTATGATCAGAAGCTACAGTCAAATGTATTTCCATATTCTAGTGTTTGAGAGCAAACCACATGCTATGTTTTGCAAACATGAATTAAAAAGTAATTGAGATCAGTACGAAGTTGTATTTTCAAACTTTGAAGTGTTTCTAATGTGTGACAGTGATGTATTGTGTTCCTGTCAGATACTGGCTGTTTTGTTTAGTTTTGAAGAGATTTATGTTATAAAACTAAGATGTGTAACATTGCATTCTCCCACACATGCATTCATTCAGAGTCAGTTTCTCCCATGCTGTTTAACCTTTAGTCATTTAGAAACCAGTCTGACATATTAAAGCGGCTTTGGTGTGCTGTCTGGAAAGAGACAAGGTGTGAGAATTAGTTTTAATGCGAATGAATCCCATAATCACAAAGAGCTGCTCGACGAGTAAACACCTGCGAGCCATCATTGTGCAGGTATCTGCATGACATTCCTCTGATATGATGAGAGATTAATAAAACATGTCAGGCTGTAGACCAGAGAAACAAAGACATAATTGCAATGTCTGCAGGCTTTTTCTCTTCCTGACAGTTCCTCGTCCAAAAACATGCAGCTGTTTGAATCTAATCAGTGGAGGAAGAAAAAAAGCCTCAAAAGCCGTATTGTTGCAGTGTTTTAAAGCACTTTTGAGGTTCGAAACGGCCAGCGAGTTCCTAGACAAAGCAAACACTATAATGCTGCTGAAGTTCTCAAGGTTTCTGGCCTCAAGCGCTGGAATATCAAGGGAGCTGCCAATAGCAATACATTAGCTGAAGAGTTAATAACATGAGACGTTAATGCTGTTCTGAAGGACTGAAGAGAGATGCATGAGCTTTTGTTTCAAATAAAAGAATCATTTCTGCTGCAAACCTCTCCGCTCTTTAAGTATTGCTACAGATCTTTCCCAGCATGCAAACGCAATATGCTTTCATATCTTGTTTTTCTTTTTTTGTCTTTCTCAAACTAACTGCACGTGAAGAATTAATTGCCAACTTTTGCATTTGTAATCAAGAAAATAAAATTGTGCTTAACTTATTTAAAATATCAAATTTCAAATTCACTTGTAAGCATACAAGCTATTTGTTTTAATTTTTGGTGTTTTTAAAAATTAAATAAAGTACGGTGTAAACGTTTTCAAAGTTGTACATTAATCAGATTACCAAAGTGTTACCAAAAAATTACATTTCAGTCTTTTTTCTTAACGTTTTACATTCAATTCAATGTTACAATATAAATCCAGGAGCAGTTGTTAGTCAAAATTGCAATAAAATGTTGCAATGACAAAATTATGCACTAAATTAAAAATTCAAATGCTACAAAAAATTACAATATTTATGGTCTGGTAATTAAATATTGATGTTATATTTACTAGATTTGTTTATCTGGGTATTTTTTGTCTATTTTACAATTTTGGCATAACAGCTATAATTTGGTCTTCTTGAAAAATATAGAAAACATCCAAATTCATGTTTTTTTACATTTGTTTTGTTTTGCTCATTCAATTTCATTTATTTATTAATTCATTCATATTAATTCATTTGATTTATTTTTTGTTTTTATTCATTTATTTGCTCATTTATTCATTCATTATTTATTATTTTTTTTAATTTTCATTCATGCAATTCTACTTTATTTTATTTTTTTTAAATGTTTATTTTTTTTGTTTTTGTATTCATTTATTCACCATATTTCATTCTATTTTATTTATTTAATCGTTATATTCATTAAATCATTTTGTTTTTTATTTTATTACACTTCATCTATTTGCATCTGTACATTTTATGATACTGTTTAGCTGATACAATTTCTTTCTCCAAACAAACAAAAAACACTTACCTGGGTGATGCAGGGAACACAGATCCAGGGGCGGGGCTGGGGGTGGGTTTAGGTATATAAGGTGGGAGGAGCTGGATCTAGATCTCTTGTGTTCTGCAGTGGGGACCGGCGCATGTCCAGGGGGCGGGGCTGGATCCGTCTAGGGGCGGAGCTACTAGGACTAGGGGTGGGTTTAGGTATATAAGATGGGAGGAGCTGGATCTGGATTGTTCTGCAGTGGGGACCGGCGCATGTCCTGCAGGGGGCAGCAGTGTCGCTGAAGGGGCCGGACTGAGCTGAAGGAGCGCGGGGGGGGGGGGGTCTCCTGCTCTTCACTTCTCTTCACATCGCTTCACATCTTCATCTGCATCATCTGCAGTGAGCTCCGCAGACAGACGCGTTTCTTCGCTCTTCTGTATTAAACACGCGCTGTGATCGTGTCTCGCGGGTGTCGCTCGTGCGTGTCCGGAATCTGAGGGATTTGTTTTTTCATTTCTCTGCATGATTATGGATATAATGTTCAGCTGGGACCGAGAGATGCACAAGTTCTCTTAACCGCAGCAGTGAAACAATGGGGAAACTTCACTCAAAACATGGTGAGTTACACTAACAGTCACATATATGTGTTCGCGTATGTTTATTATAGCTTATTATTGAGTTAAAGGAACTTTTCTGTCTCTTAGGATGATTTTAATATAGTTCTAACATTTACATATAGCTTTAACTTTTGTTATTGTTTTTTTTTAAATAATTTTTCTTACTTTTTTAAGTGTTGAAAGGTAGAATTTGCCATTTGTTATTAGGCTAGCATATTATTATTTGTTAGCCTTTTAATAGGCTATAATCAATAATATTATATTTGTTTATAAACATATTTAAATACATCTCTGACAGACCAGCAGAATAAAAGTCCTAAGATTAGAAATGTAATTTCTTTAAGATTTTTACATCAGGAAAGTAGTTTAGTTTTTCTCTAAGTACTGAAAAATGTAATTTCCATCATAAACGATATCAAAATTCCTCCTGAGGTCTTATGGAGGTAGGGATCAGGTCTTTGGGACAACATCGATTAAACATCCTCAAACCATCCATTTCTATATCATTTGGACACATATTTTGCCAATCATATCAATGCATGCTCTTGAAATGCACATGCATAATTATGTTATGAATAATACTCAGATTTTTGTCTCTGTCATTGGGATGCAGCTTGCAAACGTCGGGAAAATCCTGAGGGTGAGTTTTGCATTTGACACAGTTTTGAGTCTATTTTTGTTATTCATTAACTATTAATAGCTTGGATGTTGCAGAACAATTCCTAATGCTTTTCAAATCCACTTTCAGGAGATAGTTTTGTTGTGAACGGCATCGTTTCTAGAAGAGGAGTTGAAGGCGGCGAAAGATATGACAGCAATCTGAAATATTATAAGGTAAGAAATGCCAGTTTTCCTGCATTTGCATCTGCATCTGTCTGGTTATATCCATCATACGGTGAGTTAAGGCTGCTCTGTGCCTGCTCAAAGTTCAGCATTAAAGCCAGACTAAAAGATGCCAGCCCCCAGGATCACAGTATACAGTTGTAATTGCTGTGTAAATGTATTTATGCCTCCTCTGAGCAGCATTAAACAGTGTGTAAAGACACTTAATGCCACTTCAGAAGCGCTTCTGTGCCACCTTTGCAGTGTACATTTAGCAATGCATCTGTTTTCTAAAGCAGCATCATAACTGAAATAGAAGGCAATATCTGTATATAAATATATCCATTTTACAAAGGCATGCATTTATAATGACAATATCGGCTGTAGCATGATGCAATTCAGAAAATATAACTTGACCCAATCTATGCATGATGTACAACTGCCTATATAGACTTTTATTTAATGTATATGCCAAATGAGAAATCGCACTGAGCTTACGCATTTTGTGTCTCATGAAATGTGTCTCAATACCTTCTCAGTCTGTCCTAGTTTGCATCCCACTAAGATTTAATGCATAGTAGCACAAAATAACAGTTAAAATAGAAAAATAGTTTCAGATTATTTGTACTGTTTTCTATGGTTGCATCATTATGGGATGGCTTTTTCCTTAAAGGCACATGCAATGCTGCCTTAAAATGTGTGCCAAAGATGGCATCTTTGAGACTAATCGATTTGCTGTGCTTTTATTCAAAAGTCAACCACAACGTGATCCCTGCTTTGGCGTCTCAGAAAATGAACCTTCAGTGTGTGAATGAGTTTCTCCCTGAGTTGGTGCAATCTGCTCAAGAATCCAGACCTGTAGCTGCATGCCACAGAAGAAACAACTAGCGGTCAGCCCCGCTGCCAATATCTAATGCATGTTTGATTAAATCCAAATGAATATGGTTATAACATCCACTGTTTAAATTTATATTTCCAATTAAACACTACCGAGAAAATCATCATTACAGCGTAAAAACAAACTAGACGGGTATTTTTTATTATAACATTTTCAATTGCAATTTATTTTTATGTTTGGTTACAAATATAATAAATATATATTATTATATAAATTATTATACCTTTTTATTATAAAAACTTCCTTAATTTTTATTTTTTTAATGTTTGTTTACAAATCTCTTTAATTTAGTAATGTACCAACTGAGAGGGTTTATTGCTAGTTAGTTGAGAGAGATATTTTGTCCTTAATTATTTTGACATGCACGACTTGATTGCCTATATATCCAAACGAGATCGAAATTAATCCAATCGCAAGCTTGTGAATTAAACTCATGAAATGTGTCTCAATAACCAGCCCTAGTTTGCATCCCACTAAGATTTAGGATGCATAGCACAAAATAACAGAAAATAGAAAAATAGTTTCAGAACTATTTTGATCTGTTTTCTATGGTTGCAGTACATTATGGGATGGCTTTTTCCTTAAAGGATGCATGCAATGCTGCCTTAAAATGTGGCCCGAAATGGCATCTTTGAGACTAGATTTGCTGTGCTTTTATAAAAGTAACCCATGAAATCCCTGCGGCGTCTCAGAATGAACTATTCAGCTGTGAGAGTTTTTCCCTGTATCTTGGTGGAATCGCTCAAGAATCCAGCCTGGAGCTGCACCACAGAAGAAACAACTAGCGGTCAGCCCCGCTGCCAAAGCCCACATTCCCACTACCGAGAAATCATCATTACAGCGGCTGAAACAAACAGACGGGAGTAGTGTGCGTTCACAGGGCTCCTCCAGAGGTGGAGAGCTGCTGTTGTGTTTGTCGTGTTTGGCAGCGGTTGTTCTCCGGTGGGATTGATGGGTTTTGACGGGCCGTTCCCTGCGGGGAGGTTTGGCGGCGGGACTGTGACATCATCGGCGGGTGTTGAAGGTGCTGAAGTAGAGGCTTTTGTGATTGACGTCTGCTTTAACTAACAGCTGAAAGTCGCGGGTAGTGACGTGCATAACATCTGCGTGAACAGCGTTTGGATTATACAGTGACTTACAGGAGTCTCAGATGTCCAGATTGTCTTTTATATATCATTTCTCTTCCATCTGAGCAGTTAGTAAGAGTTTGTCTCCTTCGCCGACCACACAATGCTGCAATTTTCTGGCATTTTTCATAACCCGAGACAATTTGACAGCCCTAACCTCGGTGATTAACAGCAAAGAATAACATGCCTCATGGCATACGTGTGTCAGTAGTTCTGTTCACACCGTACATTTGAATATTGCAGTGATTTTAATGCACTTTTTATTGCATTTGTTCAGACAGATTTATTAGTGTCTCTTCAATAAACCTCAATTATAAAAACTCTGTTAGAGCTTGTTTGAATCATTTCTGTGAAGGGTTCAGAATGTCCCTTTCAACAGAATCAATCTAAAAAAATCCCTGATTTGATTTATTAAAATTAAAGACATTCACAACCATCTCTGTCAAGCGTGTTCAAATCATTTGTGTGGATGGGTTCAAACTGTTCAAAGGTCTTTGACTTTATTCATTGAACCAAAATAAATCAACCAAATTGACTCACTTTAACAAGTACATATGATTCATTTCTGTGGATGTGTTCAAACGGTCCATTTCAATGAATCAGTTCAATAAGTCAATCTCAAAAGTCAGAATTAAAGAACAATCGATCAGTGAGCTGTCTGTCTCAGGGAAGGACTCAGACTCTGATGCTCTGAGTCATTAAGAGTCTCACGTGGGACGTCGTAGTCAAAAGACTGGAGGACGTGATGATTAACCTGCTCTATTAGAAGCCTTATAAAAGTCCTCCCCTCTTGAATGGGAAAGTTATTTGGGAAAATCTGGCAGCGGACCTGAAGGGAAACCACCGGCGTCGTGTGTCATTAACGGGCAGGTCCAGGGTTTGACTTCTTCAAAGTTTTGGCTCTGATTTGTGTTTTGTCAGTCGTCAAGTACCTGAAAGACTCTTTGAGCGAGAGACTTTTGATTCACGATAAGATGCGTTTAGGTTGTTTATTTAGGGTGGATGAAGTGAAAGAGGCACTTTCAGACTAGAGTCCATTTCAGGTCGGCGTTTGGTGGATGTGAAACTCTGGTTTGGACCAAACAATCAAACCACGAGTCACTTGATTGAACTCGTTTTATTGCATAACCTGTTGCAGTTTAGTTTAGGTTCTCTGTTAGATTCTCAAACGTCTCTAAATTGACATTGACAGAAATTGACAGGAGTGAATCAAATCGATTCTTAATGTGAAAGCAGAGCCGGCGTCAGGGCACCTCCATCAAGGGGGCATTTGAGTTTCTAGGGGGGGGGGTACAAATCACATTGTGTGTGGAGGGGGGTTCGGGTGGGAAGCTTACCATCTGTGATCGCGTGCAGTTGCTGACGCTCGCTAAAGCATGCAATTTCTTTCTTGTGTGCACTGTTTTATCGGTTTCGCTTTCGAAATCGATCACGTTCAGCGAGGAGGGGAGAGCATGGAAAGTGGGGGGCACAGTAACTCGTTTGGGGGGGGCACGGCCCGTGAATGCCCCCCCCCCCACCCCTTGGCGTCGGCCCTGTGTGAAAGGGTCAAACTTTGGCTTGGACCAACCAATCAAGCCATAACATGTTGCTGTTTAGATGCCATACCGCTTTTGAAATGTCATTGCAAACTAATCCTTCTGTGCAATTTCTATGACTGAGCAAACAAAACAAATGCATGTGTTCTGAAAGGTTCATGAATGCTACATAACATTAGTATTTCATACAATTAAGCAATGTTGCAATGATTGTAAAGCACTTTTTACTTGCATTTGTTCAGACATAGATGTTTAAAAGTGTCTCTTTCATTTACTGAACTTCAGCATTAAACACACTGTTAGAATTTGTTTGATTTATTTCTCTGAATTGGTTTAAAGTTAATTTCATTGAATAAATTCACAATTGAGTATCAGAAGTCTCTGAATTGATTCTTTGAAATGGACAGAAGTGAATCAAATCGATTCTGAAAGGGTCAAACAATCACACCACGAGTCACTTGATTGAACTAGTCTCGTTGCATAACTTGTTGCAGTTTAGATCACAACAAGCATTTTCTTCGCTTTTGGATTTTCCATGCAAATTAATCTGCAGTTTCTCATATTGTGTGCATTCATGTCTAAGCAATCAAAACGAATGCGTGTGTGCGTCTGAATTAGGCTTGTGAATCATGCTGTCTAATCTGCTCTGTGTGATTCTTGAAAACATAGTAATCACAGGTTTGTTCTGCCGTGTTTACTCTGCAGTACACAGAATCCATGTTAACAATGTGTTGATGAGATGCAGGGATGAATAGCTATTATTGTGGGAGCCGAGTGTGTTTGAATAAACAGCTGCACAATCATGATTGCATACATTTATTCAAAGAACTTTGTTAAAAAGCAGCGATGGAAGAGTTGGAATAAGATGGAATTATTTTCCGGCTTCAGATGCTGCTGAAACCGCTTCATTTGCACTAAACCCAGAACATTCCTTCAAGTTAATGGAAAAGAGGGAATGTGTCCAGTAACTGTGTCTGGCCGCCTTTTAAAGGATTTGGGAGGCAGGTAAAATCCTGATGGCCGCAGATTAGAAAAGGGCCAGATCCCCCCCCCCCCCGGCCCATTGTCAGGGATTCTTTAGCTGCCGGGCCGCGAGCGACTTCAAAGCGTGGAGCTGGGAGTTATTAAAGCTCTCTGATAGCACTGGAGCCACGGATCTGGGGGAAGGGTGGACGGACGGACAGAGACAGACGCGGAGTATCCCGAGGGTTAACTCTGAAAGCCATGTGTTCAGTGAGCAATAATGAGCTCATTAGCTGCTGTCAGATGTTTCCTTGAAAACCTGAATGCATCTTTATCAGGCTGATTATCCTTCACTAAAGCTAAAACCATAATACAACTAAAAACATACATCATTATTTCTTAATTATTTTCTTAAAAATATTTTTTTATATATATATTCACATATATTTATGTATATATATATATATATATATATAGGCTGAAGAATATATATATGAAAAATAAACGTTAGATTTTTTTCCTAGTTGCAACATTTCTCCTTTTTGTTTTAAGTACTAAAATAAAGAATAAAAACTGAAAATAAAAACATTTAAAATGTTTCATTATTTGAAATAAAATAAATATCAACCTAAAAAGTATATATATATATATAAATAATATACATCTATTAAGGCATGTTCATTTAGTTTAAGTAGACTACTAAAATAACTTAAAATAAATTAACTAAAACCAAAATCATAAAAAAATCATTAATTTAAATAAAATATAAAAAACAAATATTTCAGATCATTTCCAAGACAGCATTTCTCTTTTTGTTTTAGTTTAAGTACTAAAATAGCTAAATCTAAAACCATTAAAATATATATTAATATAAATAAAATACTACAAATATTGTTTTAGCTAGATGCCAAGATAATATAAAATAACTATAAAATAACCAAACTAAAAAATTTCACTTAATTGAAAAAAATGGACATTAACTAAAATAAAAGAATAAAAAACTCTATATAAATACTATTTTATCGGCTATTTTCCAAGGCAACATTTCTCATTTTGGGAAGTTTAAGCATGAAATAACCAAAACTAATAAACCTAATAGACGTATTTTAAAAAATCATAATAAAAATGTAAAAACAATAACAATTACTTACTATTATTAAAACTTTAACTTAACATTGAAAACAGTAGATGTAAAAGTACATTCAAATTCAAAATATTAACAGAAACTATAATAGCATATGACTGATTATAATATAACACTTTTTATGCAGCTTTTTCCTGTATGAAACATTGATTTAGCTGCAAAAAATAAAAGTAATGCACCTTCTAAAGTTATATGAAGAAATCTATTTCATTTTAGAGCTTTTTGTCAAAACTTGTGCCTGTTCCTCACATAAAGATAATATGTCACTTCAGAAGAATAAAATACAATACTCAGAGCATTCGAATAATCTACTTTATGCTCCTTTTTGGCCTTTTTAGAGTCACTATTGTATGGAAAATAACAGTTCATTAAAAATGCGTCTTTCATGTTGCATATGGTTTGGAAGCACATTTTTCTTTTTCCTCCTCCTCCTTCAGATTAAAGGAGTCTTCAGATTAGGAAGCTGCCGCAGGAGCTGGGGTAATGGGGTACGGGATTACGGGCTGACTGTTGGCTGTTGGCGGTCCCTGAATAACACCCTGAATTTGTTTTTGTTTGTTTTTGTAGGAGAAAGAATGAAGCTGCTCTTGAGAGCTGCTCTTTTGACGGATCATTGGATCATTTGCTCTTGTTTGGCTCTTACCTGTATACGGGCACCTGGCACGGGCCAGAGAGAGAACGAGAGCCGGACAAGAGGTCTCTCACAGAAACACTCTCCATGCCTTCTTTAGGAGACGGAAACATCAACAGTGTGCTGCACACTGCCTGCTTCTTCAGCCCGATAATGACACACGCGCTCGCTTCAACCTCTCAACGCCGCTTTCGTCTTAAACCTTCCCAGGCGTGAAGCCGCTGATGCCAGTGAAGAAGTGGAGACATGGAGCGGGGAAACATAACGAGTCAGAATGAGTGTCTAATTGGCTGCAATGCAGGAAGTTGAACTGGAATTTGAATTGAAGTAAATTCTGCTTCCTGTCTAAGAAACTCGAGAGAAGAATTTTAAGTAAAATTTGAGTATTCTGGTAAAAGATGGTCCTTAATAAAAGATATTGCAATTTTGAATAGTGAATATAATGATTAAATAATGCAATAATTTATCATTAATTTATCATTATAAATAATTCAGAATTAAAGATACAATTTTATATAAATTAAATTATGAACAGTTAAATCATAATATAATTTATAAATGTAAATAATTAATGTTAACAAAAAATATACAGTTATATACAATAATTAAGTCATTTATAATTAATTTATAATAATTCATAATTAAATATAAATATTATGTACTGTAAATCATAGTTTAAATTATAAATAAAATATATAAATCATGACATTTGTAAATAATCAATGTTAACAATTATATATAATAATGAAATAATTGAATACATTTATAATAATAATAAATTCAGATTAAATGTGTATATTAATTAAATAATGTGCACAATAACTTCAAAATTCAAGTTTAAGGTATAATGAAATTAATTGATATTGAACACGATGTTATAGTCTCTTTACGTGATTTTAAACATTATATTATTGTGCAGTAAATAGTCATATAAATTATAAATAAAATATATAAGTTATGAAATTTCATATTATATAACAATTATAAGTATTTGTCTGGTGCAATTTTTATAATGAAGATATGAAACTTTAGAAATAATGAAATGATATTTTATAATTAAAATGAAGTGTTATATCAATAAAATTGTGCAATAAATCATAATAATTAAATAAATTATGAAATTTAATAATTCATATTGTTTTCTATATGTGTAATTATAAACATTTAATGTAAATACACATTTATAAACCTATCAATGTGTGTGTGTGTGTGTATATATATTTATATATATATATCTCTCATCTGCAATCACCCATGGACACAATCTCCCATCATGCACTGCACTCACACATTCCCGTCCACCATTACACCAATCACACAGCTTTACCTCACCTGCACCTCATTCACTCACACACATTAAGTGTGTATTATATTACTCACATTTTAACATTGATTATTTACTTCATGTTTCTTATACATCTCATATGTTGTGTTTATGAGCATGCATTTTAATTGATGCAATGGAGGCGCTTTAATTTAGACTAAACCGAAGTTTGCAAAGTGGCTTTAATTGTTTACAGCAACTATTTGCATCTCTGCAAGATCTTAAAGTTGTTTGCGTTGTCCTTTTTTAACCATGGCCAAGCTAAACTCTTAAAATATAATGATTATTCCCCAAAACACGTGGAGGGTGACATGATCCCTCAGATATAACAGGCCCTGGTGGAAGATGTCCGTCGTGATCGTCCCAGGGGCCAAACCTGTAAATATGAGGATGTTTCTGGTTCTGTAATCTCATGTTTACTTGGAGAAATCAGATTTCTCACCTCAACAGAGCTGTGTATGGTCTTGTTTGAGTTGGGCTGGCATCTCCTCCTCACATGTTCTCTTCGAGTCAGCGCTATTAGCTTTGGCAGCGTGTGGTGGATATCTGACCTGTTTAAGAGCGTGACATTCAATGACATCTTTCTCCCTCTGCTTTTCTCTTCCACTCCTGGAGAATCTCCATTGTCTTGATGGAGCTGACCTGCACTATTGGCTCGACGTCGCACCTTCGTTTAATAGCCGGCATTCTCCTGGTAGAAACCGCTGTGGTGGTTTCGAGGAAAACTAAGACGGTATTCGGGGTTTTGAGGCGGCTCGGGTTTGTCTTTTGGCGTTGGCGAGCCGTGAGCCTTAATCTCTGAATGAGAAGCATGTGGCGGCCGTCCAGAACAGCGGGCTCTTTCAGCGCGGCCCCTGCAGACATCTGTTTCTGGTTTGTACAGCAGAAATCCTCGAGCTCGCCGCGGGGCGACCGGGGGCCGATAAGAGCCTGTTTTTCTGAAGGCTTTGAGGTGGTGGGGCGCGATGAAGGGTGTTGTTTTGGGGGAACAGCGAGTGTTCGGTAGATGTGGCACTGACAGGCTGGTTTTGTTCTCTTTTTCTTTATTCCAGATTGGTGATCTTTAACAAATGCATAGTAATATCCTAGCAGCGCACTGGCCAGTTTATCACGAGCCCAAAGCATTAACTTAAGGACTGCATTCAGAATGATTGGTTTAGTCTTATGTGTGCTGTCTTTTTTTAACGGAAGCTTGTTTATCTCATGTATTACGTGTTTTTAATCTCACAATTCTGACTTTTTTTCCTCGCAATTCTAAGTTTAGATTTCACAAGTTTGAGAAAACATTTCAGAATTGTGAGATGATTACTCAGTATTGCGAGATATAGTCAGATTAGCAAGATATAAGCTCACAATTGCGAGATATAAACTTGTACAATTCTGAGAAAATGAGTTATGAGATATAAAGTCCGAATTGAGAGATATAAAATCTGAGAGATATAAAGTCAGAGTCAAAATAATAAGAGTCAGAATTATGAGATAGCAGAATTGCAAGATATCAGAATAGATATAAAGCCAGAATTATAAGAGTATCCAAATAAAGAATTGATGATATATTGATATGAGATATAAAGTCAGAGTTATGAGATATAAAGTCAGAGTTAGAGATTTAAAGTCAGAGTTATGAGATATAAAGTCAGAATTATGAGAATATAAAGTCAAAATTATGAGATATAAAGTCAAAATTATGAGATATAAAGTCAGAATTATGAGATATAAAGTCAGAATTATGAGATATAAAGTCAAAATTATGATATATAAAGTCAGAATTATGAGATATAAAGTCAGAATTATGAGATATAAAGTCAGAATTATGAGATATAAAGCAGAATGAGATATAACAGAGTTATGAGATATAAAGTCAGAGTTATGAGATGTTAGAATTATGATATATAAAGTCAGAGTTATGAGATATAAAGTCAGAGTTATGAGATATAAAGTCAGAGTTATGAGATAAAAAGCCAGAGTTATGAGATATAAAGTCAGAGTTATGAGATATAAAGTCAGAGTTATGAGATATAAAGTCAGAGTTATGAGATATAAAGTCAGAGTTATGAGATATAAAGTCAGAATTGCAATATAAAGTCAGAGTTATGAGATATAAAGTCAGAGTTATGAGATATAAAGTCAGAGTTATGAGATGTAAAGTCAGAGTTATGAGATATAAAGTCAGAGTTATGAGATATAAAGTCAGAGTTATGAGATATAAAGCCAGAGTTATGAGATATAAAGCCAGAGGTATGAGATATAAAGTCAGAGTTATGAGATATAAAGTCAGACGTTATGAGATATAAAGTCAGAGTTATGAGATATAAAGTCAGAGTTATGAGATATAAAGTCAGAGTTATGAGATATAAAGTTAGAATTATGAGATATAAAGTCAGAGTTATGAGATATAAAGCCAGAATTATGAGATATAAAGTCAGAGTTATGAGATATAAAGTCAGAGTTATGAGATATAAAGCCAGAGTTATGAGATATAAAGTCAGAGTTATGAGATATAAAGTCAGAGTTATGAGATATAAAGTCAGAGTTATGAGATATAAAGCCAGAATTATGAGATATAAAGTCAGAGTTATGAGATATAAAGCCAGAATTATGAGATATAAAGCCAGAGTTATGAGATATAAAGCCAGAGTTATGAGATATAAAGTCAGAATTACGAGAGAAACTCAGAATAGTGAGATTAACTCAGAACTGCGAGATATAAAGCCAGAATTGTGAGACAAAAAGAGAGGAAAAGAAAAAGAAAAGGTCATATTTGTAAGTTATAAGTTCATATTTGTACATTTGCAAGATGTAAAACTGGCAGTAAACACAAAAAGCTGAAAGCTGAAATTGTGACAGTTCAGACTTTAAATCTCAATTACCACAATAAATATCACAATTCTGCCTTGATAAATAAAGGCCTTTCACATAAATCACATTAGAAATCAGATTATTTGGGTGAATATACGTGTGATCCACAGTGATGATGCCATTATAATAATATGTATTTGCATACCTGAATTGTGAATTCTTACATCTGTTTGCGGAGTGAATTTGTGTAGTTGCTAAATCAGGTCCACATCTGCTGCTTACTTTCGGTGCATGAGCTTGAGGATGAAAGTATTTATAATTTATATTGAACAAAATGTTATAGTCTCTTTACTTGACTTTAAACATTATTGTACTGTGCATATCTTTAGAAATATGCTGGTAGCGTTTATATTGTTAGAAAAACACCAATTCACTATTCAAATAGACCTTAGAAAGAAGACCAATCGTCACTCAGCGTGCAAATATTATCATTGCTCTTCACATGCTATAAAAGCATGTTGTTTATTTAATAATAAGAGACCATTATATGCATAATCTCACTTAAAATGTGCAGTCTGCCATTGACACTCATGGTATTTATTTGTGTTTGAGCATCAGAACAGCTAAACTGAATATGAGCGAGATCTTTTCTTTCGCTCCCCTCCTCTCACTTTTCATGGCCCGTGCTTCATGGAAAAAGACTGCAGGCGGATTGCATGTTTATTTATTTGAGGATATTTATGCTGGGAAAGGCGCTTTGAAGGTGTTTGCTTACGTTCCTCCGGGTCCTTGTCTAAGCACTCTTTCCGAGCGGGTTGAGGGTGCCATCAGGAGATGGTGGAGCACGTTCAGCGTGTCTGTTTGATCTCCTCCAGACGCCACCTATGTTGTCTTTTCCTCATTCCAGGCTTTTGACATGCAATTATTCATAATTAGGCAATTTAGAATTTTCACGCTGTGTTTGAAGTCAACATGAAGTCAGAACTGACGGAATTGTACTTTTACATTCTTGGTCTTATTGTGCACTATTCATCAGGACGCATTTGACTAATCTTTCATCAAAGTGACTATGGTCACGAATGATATGTTTTTGAAAATCTTTTATTTGGAAATTCATGAGATTACTGGATTAAAACCGTGTTGTGTTTGGCATTTTATGTTGACTTTAGGAATAGTTTACACACAAATGAAAATTAGCTAAAAAATGTATTCTAATCCAAGATTAGGATGAGTTTGTTTCTTCATCAGATTTGTAGAAATGTGTCACTGCATCAGTGTCTCAGCAATGGATGCCTCTGCAGTGAATGGGTGCCGTCAGAATGAGAGTCTGATAAAAACATCACAATAATCCACACCACTCCGGTCCATCAGTTAATGTCTTGAGAAAACAAGAGCTGAAACAAATCCATCAAAACCATAATCCATAATAAAATCCATAATAATTTTAACTTCCTCCAGTGAACAAGTGTTCTGGTCTGAATCAGGAGAGAAATCGGCACAGATCAAGCACTGTTTACAATCAAAACATTTCTAAACAATATAATAATAATTTGTTAAATGTATATAGCGCTTTTCTAGACACTCAAAGCGCTTTACATAGAAGGGGGGGGGGGGGGGTATCTCCTCATCCACCACCAGTGTGCAGCATCCACCTGGATGATGCGACGGCAGCCATAGTGCGCCAGAACGCCCACCACACACCAGCTTACAGGTGGAGAGGAGACAGTGATGAAGCCAATCAGTGTATGGGGATGATTAGGAGGCAATGGGGAAATTTGGCCATGATGCCGGGGTTACACCCCTACTCTTTTTCGAAGGACATCCTGGGATTTTTAATGACCACAGAGAGTCAGGACCTCGGTTTAACGTCTCATCCGAAAGACGGTGCTTGTTTACAGTATAGTGTCCCCGTCACTATACTGGGGCGTTAGGACCCACACAGACCACAGGGTGAATACAGAATATGTGGCTGGCTTTTGATGCGAGAGACAACAGGAGATGGACTTTTTCACTGGAGGAGTGAAATTATAAAATGTACTAAACTACTATGGATTATGAACTCAGATTTGAGTTAAAACATCTTAATGCTGGATTTGTGTGACCTTTTGTTGTCTCACTTTATACTGATACTGCACTATTGTCTTCTGAATGTGTATACAGTCTAAAGTGTTTGTTTTGTATTTATCTATCTACTATTTATTGATCTTATTTGTTACCTGATGTCTTAAAGAGCTGCTAACACGATTTCGTTGTTCTGTACCTCTGGGTGCATACAATGACAATAAATATTAATGAATTCAATGACTTCATATCATGTCATTACGATGATGCGGTTTATAAACAGAATGTGATTTTGCGCACAAACTAGACGAAGTTCTAGAAAAGTAGCTGCACCTCAAAAAGGACGATTTGTAATTACTGCTCAAATAATAAACAGGCTTTAATTTATTTAAGTGCTTTGAGCTTTGCATTTCTGCTTTTAAGTCATCCAGAACGCTGGCTTGGTTGTTAGTGTGCAATTATTTTCTGTTGTAATCGATGCAGATGGAGCTTAACTCCTGCTGAACCCGGAAAACACTTCTATAATGTCATGTCTTGAGAATCAGATCTGTCCAGCAGTGCTGTCGTGTAAACAAGCGTGATGTGAGACGCTATACTGTGTTTAAGCTCGGTCTGCGCCGAATGAGTGAATGGAAATGGAGCGCTTGCGGTGGATGTTATGGCAGCCGTTTACTTTGAGTCGCTTACAGGAGAAGGAAAGAAAATACCTGAGGCTGGTGACTGTTCCTGGCCACGTCTGCTAGACCGCCGTCAGCGTTTGATCTGGTGAAGCTCTCGGCCAAGGCAAACAGCAGGAGACTCGGAGGTTATTGCGTTTTAGTGTGTATGGTATGTTTCCATATAAACCGCTGTTCTCCTGTAGAAAGCTACTCTGAAAGGGACATTTTGCAAGCCTTAGGGAATATTTGATTAGTTTATTTTGTACTGTGCTTGTTGTTAATTGAATACCTGTGTTTTAATCAGTAGTTTCATGATGAGGCTTTGGGAAAAACTTTGTTAAAATGTTTGTTAGGAGGAAAATAGTCTCAGCCTTAGACGCCACGCCCACGACCCGTTGGCTAAACGTCTATGCATATGGTACACTTATCTGGAAACACTTCAGGAGTGTCGAAGTCGTTGTCGGTGGATTGGTTGAATTATACAGGATTTCCGGGAGACGTGTGTGTGTCGCGTTCTTTAACGTTCCGCCTGGAAACAAAGATGCCGTGATGTCAAACCCCCTCACGAAAAGAAGAAATCCGTCGTGTTTACAAATGTGACGGCGAACACTTATCAGGGTCAACTAAACGCTGGATTTTCAAAAGTATGTGAAATATTTAAAGTCTTTAAAATACGTCCAAGAGTTTCACACACCGGTCTGTTATTGTGGCGACATTTCCACGCCCCGAAACGTGACGCTGAACGAAACAAGCTATGATTGGTTGTTTGACATGTCGGTCATCGGCCTCATGGGCGGGCCTTGGCCAATGAACGCGGCGACCTTCAGCCGTCAGTCTAAAGGTCTGGCTACGTGAGACTAGGAGGAAAACAGCTTCGCTAGCATATGTTTGTTTACTCACTGACCAGAGGTCTCGTTTATAAATCTCTCCGTAGATTCCATCCTAAAAGTGTACGTAGGCACAAAAGCTCGATTTTGCATGCGCACAAAGATTTATAAAACCACGCGCACACCGGAACCTGTGCAAAAATCCCTTTATAAACCCCGGTCAGGTACGTGCATCTCCACCCAGACTCCTCCCAGAAAACACCATATATGGAGCTTACAACACCTAGTTTTATGATGCTTAACCTCATCCGCATATCATTTCAGTGCATATTCCCATCCACGTGACACCATGTTTAACACCGTCAAAGGTACAAGACGTTAAGGAAATATGAGATACGGACTATAAATACCATTTGTGCCAAACATAATTTTGTTATGCTAAAAGTCATCCAATATCCTTGATATGTTTTAGAATAAATACATCAAAATATTCATAAAAACCAAAACTGTTTAAAATGGTTATCAAATAAGTATTTTAGAATAAAGTTTTGAAGTTCTAAAGAATAAAGTTAATCTCATTCATTTACACTGGCTATTTTTAGTGGAAACATATAGGCCTACATTTATTGCAGTGTAAATACAATCGGCGTGTCACTGACGTATTTTAAAGGGGTCATATTTTGTGTACTTTGTGTTTTTTTGCATCAGTTTTTCAGCTGTTTTGCCATTCAGATTGTTCATAAGTCTCTGTGATTGATATTTCTGCTTGTGGTTCGTTACAGAGGATTGTAAACATTGTTATTCTGAGCGTCTGATCACAGAAAAGCCGGTGTTTCTTTGCTCAGGTGCTGCAAACAGACACTTGGGCTCATGAATCTGATCATTGGAGCTCTAAACGTGCCGCTCTCAGACGCGGCGCATCAGTGTTTGCTTATGTTATTACGCCTCAGAGAGATTCCTTTTGTGAAAGGCTCAGAAACCTCATCCTTTCTCCACATTCCCCCAGACGAGCGGCCACAGACAGACACCCTAAACCCAGCTTCCTGTCTGAGCGCTAAACAAACACCGAACCAGGAGCAAACGCCAAGACTCTTGTGCATTTTCACACAATGCACCTCTTTGCAGACTAGTGTTCATTCTGTCAGCTGATCTTTAGTTTAGTCTTAGTCCTGTGTCTGATGTACTTTTTAGTTTTCATCATATTTAATCGACCTGTCCTATGTTTTGTTGAGTCAAAGTCAGTTTCAGTGAATCATTGCGTTCGTTTGTTTTAACTCTCATGACTTGTGCATTGAGGAATCTATTCAAGGTTCTTTATTATTCGTACATACACAATCATACAAGTATAATCAGTAGTGAAATGCAAGTAGAATTGAAGAAAAAATACAGCATTTACATGAGGAGGAAAGTGAGGAGAAAAAAATAACCCCAGACTATGCTCCTTGGGGAGTACAGTGTGAGAACAGGAAAAACACCTCAGCAACACAAAAGCACATACACGACATAGCCACAGGGGAAGTGAATCCGGCCCAGCAAGCAGCCATCTGATCCCGCAGCCACTGATCCGGCGCTGGTCAGACCCGCTTGACCAGGCCAGCGGATCGAAGCGAACAGAGGCGAATGGTCGGGGGGGGGGGGGGGGGGGAATGTCTGTAATGTATGTAATGTCTGTAGGGTGGGGAGGAACGCAAGAGCGTCTAACTGCATTGCACACCGGGGTAGATTCCAGCAACTGCCTTGCCAAGTCATGTAGGGGAGCCAGAAAAGGATAAGATTGTTTTGTCTTTGGGGCGAGTAAACATTCCAATTTTTGCAGGCTACTCTCTGTCCGTTTTTGTCCATTTTGGTCTCATTTTAATCAATTTCCCTTTGTAAAGCTGTGAACTTCTCCTTGGTAGAATCCATATTGCGATTATAGTCTCAGTGCTCAATGCTGACCGCTCTTCCCACAGCTTCAATCATACGGGCAGCCTTGTGGGGCTTTGGACAGCTGTTCCGTTTTCTGAATTCTTCGATAACCCAGGGTAAAGCCTAATCCAATCAGCAAAATACCTGTTATCATGGTTCCGAAAAGGTAGATATCAATGTCCTCCACGGAAAGAGCCGCAAGGACACACGATTCGCCACCTCTCCCACGCGCCATCGTATAGCCGGCTGCGAACGTTCCGTCAGGGCAGTCAGGTTCCCCGAAACCCAAGTTTCGATAGTGTCAATTGCATTAAGAGACCAGTTAATCCTAAATATTTTAGTTTTGGAGAGCAGTGCAGAGAGAGTCTCTCACGAGACAAGGGAGCAAAGCAGGGAAGATAAGGGTGAGGACGAGGAGAGAAAGCGACCAACTCCGTTGAGAGCCAAAGATGTGTGTGTGTGTGTGAAAGAGTGTGTGTGTGTGTGTGTGTGTGTTGTGTGTGTGTGTGTGTGTGGGTGTGTGTGTGTGTGTGTGTGTGTGTGTGTGTTTGTGTGTGTGTGTGTGTGTGGTGTGTGTGTGTATGTGTGTGTGTGTGTGTGTGTGTTGTGTGTGTTGTGTGTGTGTGTGTGTGTTGTGTGTGTGTCGTGTGTGTGTGTGTGTGTGTGTGTGTATTTACATTTACGCATTTAGCAGATGCTTTTATCCAAAGCGACTAACAGTGCATTCAGGTATTCTTTTTTTAAATCAGTATGTGTGTTCCCAGGGAATTGAACCTATGACATTTTGCGTAGCTAACGCAATGCTCTACCACTGAGCCTCACGAACACTATATATATAGAACATGAAGGCATTGGTCCATCCTGCCTTGTCTCAACGGTTCAGGCTGGTGGTGGTGGTGGTGTGGTGTAATGGTGTGGGGGGTATTTTTTGGCACACTTGGGTCTCTTAGTACCAATTGAGCATCGTTTAAACGCCACAGCCTACTGAGTATTGTTGTTGACCATGTCCATCCCTTTATGACTACAGTGTGCCCATCTTCTGATGTACTTCCAGCAGGATAATGCACCATGTCTCAAAGCTCAAATCATCTCAGACTGGTTTCTTGAACATGACAATGAGTTCACTTTACTCAAATGACCTCCACAGTCACCAGATCTCAATCCAATAGAGCAACTTTGGGATGTGGTGGGAACGGGAGATTCACATCATGGATGTGCAGACGACAAATCTGCAGCAACTGAGTGATGCTATCATGTCAATATGCACCAAAATCTCTGAGGAATGTTTCCAACACCTTGTTGAATCTATGCCACGAAGAATTAAGGCAGTTCTGAAGGCAAAAGGGGTCCAACCCGGTACTAGCAAAGTGTACCTAATAAAGTGGCCACTGAGTGTATATGTGTATATATACTATATGCTATATAAATATAAATAAAACATGATCTGTTGAGGCAAAGTCACATGACTTTTTCGTGTGCATAAAGGAATTAGGTAAATATGTCTCCATTATAGTTTATGCTCTTATCAGATACAATTTTTTATAAATTAAACATGAGGTTTAATGCACATTTGTAGAATTTATGCACATCTTTGCATTTCCATTCAGCATTTTGTTTATGCAAAATCTCAAATTCCTATAAAAATAATTTAATAAAAGCACAGTAAAGGTTGCATTCAGAAAGTGCACCGTTTGGTGTAGTATTAAAGGTTAAGTCGGTGAGGACTGGATACTGTTGTGACATAAGAAGAGCAGGAGTGAATGGAAGCAGATTTTCCTCCCTGTTCTGGACCTCTAGCTCGCACACGTGTAGGTATCGCTATTATTCAAGCCATAAAACTACACGGCCACATCTGAAAGTGTTTAGCTGTAGAAACACACTGGCGGCTTCAAAGCGCGGGGTTGGGGCTGCAGCCGGAGCAGAATTCCTCTCGGGTTGGGAATAGCTGCGAATGGGTCTTTGTTAGTTGGACGCGCCGCTCCATCAAAAGCCACTTCCAGATGTGGCTCTGCTGCAAGAATCAGATGTTTAAATCATTATCTTTCATGAGGCATTTTGGGGTTGATGCCGCCCTGCGTTTGAAGAGAAGCACTCGGGTTGGTCTTTGAAACTTAGGCACCAACTAAATGTGATTTGAGCGTTTATGAAGCACAGACACAATAATTAAATCATGGCTGTAGGTGTTGTGGAGGAATTCAACAATAAAGCGACGCTGCTAACTTTAGGAACTGAGATTGATTTATTTGACTGGTATTTTAAATTGACTAAACATCCACAGATTCACTGATTGCTTTGAATCACCGTTCAGATGAATGTTATTGATATAGGACTACTCAATACATAGAATGTATGTATATATACATGATGCATATTTATAGAAATAATGTTTAATTCAATGAGCATAAATATATATGTTAATGAATAAATAAATATATAATATTTACTATTATATAATATATTTCATAGTTTTTAGTATTGTTTATATATGTGCATTTATTTATAGAAATAGAAATATAATAGAATAAATAAATACATACATATTTACATTATATATATATATATATATAATGTAATGTAAATATATATTATTTGTAATTATATGTATGTACATAAGTAAATAATATAATAATAAACACATGTTTATATATTAAATTTGTAATCATGAGCATAAATATATATTTAAATAAATAAATCATATAATAATATATACTATTATATTATATAATAATATTTTTATTATTTTATATACGTGTATACATTGTATGTATGTGTATATATATATACATGCATTTATTAATATAAATATAATAATAAATACAAATACATATATTTACATCATATACATAAATATATATGTACATGATTTATATTTATTTGTAATTATATTTGTGTAAATATATAAATAATATAATAAATATAAATGTATATAATTAAATATGTTATTAAAATATCATACAAATATCAATATTATTTATAAATACATGATATAAATATATTAATAATAAATGTGTAAGTATATGCTTATCTATGTTTTGTGCTGAGATATTTATGTACATCTATCTGAATAGCGTGTAGTGTAGCTCACTGCTTAGTGAAATGAGTAAGTTAGAGCTGGAGTTGGTTCTGCTGTGGTTCTCAGGACAGCCTCAGGCCGGGATCTCATCATGAGACGAGGACTGGATGAGGGTTTGAACGCCTGAAAGACGCCTCTGTTTCCTTTTCTTCCTGAAAGCAAGCTCTTTTCTCCAGCGTGACTTCAAACGTCTGTCTGACCTGCAGATTCCTCTTCCATACACACCAGGCCTGCCCTGCATTAGATATTCAATACTCTGGAGGAACGTGGCGAGCGGTTTGTTCACGCTACACGTGATCTGTGATGTTTCTCAAACTCTGTCCCCAATCGCCCCAACAAAATCATAATTAACTACACTGATCTGCATAAACAGGTGATGGACAAGATGAACCTTCACCTTTATAATATCAGGAAACCACGGCAACAATGAGGTGTATATACACATCCACACACAGTCCCTTCCTCGCGCTGTTTATATTCCTGCGGCGTGTGTTTCATTGTGTTGATCCGTCCGTGTGCTCCGCTCCATTCGACGCATCCCGTCTCCAGACGCCTTCACTTCCCGCGGTGGAGCAGGGCGGTGTTTTTAGGAGTCGACCTGCCGGAGACCCCTGGCCGGTGTCACGGCCGTGAGGAACTTCACATGTTGGATGTGAGCCCGTTCCTGCGGTCTGCCAGCCGGGCCGGGAGAAGCGTGCGCAGTGTGTACTAAAGAGATGAGCGGGATAACACTCGAGTGTGTGAGACGCTCTCCGGAGCGGACACGGGTCAAGCTCTGAAAGCACTTTAATCTGCGCTTGGGATTTATGATTAACGAGACACATTTTCTCAACTCCACACTTATTAGAGTATCTTGTGTTGTTACCTTTCAACTTTTTATCTCATATCTTTGGATCTTTGTTATCTTTTTATATCTTTCTTGGATCTCTAGTTATGACATTTTAATCTCATATCTTTTGATTATTTATGATTTTTATCTCATATCTTGGATTTGGATAGTTATGACTTGTTATCTCATATATTTGGATCTCATAGTTAGTTATCTCATGATTTTGGATTTAGTTATGATTATTTATCTCATCTTTGGATCTCATTATTTGGACTGACTTATTATCTTAGTTTGTTATCATTTTGTCTTTGTATCTCATAGTTTTACTTTTTATCTCATATCTTTGGATCTCATAGTTATATTTTTTTTATTCTCTTTGGATCTCATAGTTATGACTTGTTATCTCATATCTTTGGATATCTTTGGATAGTTATGACTTTTTTATCATATATTTGGACTCATTTTGACTTTTTATCTCATATCTTTGATCTCATAGTTATGACTTTTTATCTTAGTTTTTTATGATTTTGTCTTTGTATCTCATAGTTATGACTTTTTATCTCATATCTTTGGATCTCATAGTTATGACTTTTTATCTTAGTTTGTTATCATTTTGTCTTTGGATCTCATAGTTATGACTTTTTGTCTCATATCTTTGGATCATAGTTATGACTTTTTTCTCATATCTTTGATCTCATTTTGACTTTTTATCTTAGTTTGTTATCATTTTGTCTTTGGATCTCATAGTTATGACTTTTTGTCTCATATCTTTGGATCTCATAGTTATGACTTTTTATCTCATATCTTTGGATCTCATAGTTATGACTTTTTATCTCATATCTTTGGATCTCATAGTTATGACTTTTTATCTCATATCTTTGGATCTCATAGTTATGACTTTTTATCTCATATCTTTGGATCTCATAGTTATGACTTTTTATCTTAGTTTGATCTTTTGTCTTTATCTCAGTTATGACTTTTATCTCATATCTTTGGATCTCATAGTTAGACTTTTTATCTCATATCTTTGATTTTTATCTTTTTGTCATATCTTTGGATCTCATAGTTATGATTTTTATCTCTTATCTTTGGATCTCATATTATGACTTTTTATCTCATATCTTTGGATCTCATAGTTATGACTTTTTCTCATATCTTTGGATCTCATATTTATGACTTTTTATCTCATATCTTTGGATCTCATAGTTATGATTTTTTCTCATCTTGGATCATATTATGACTTTTTATCTCCATATCTTTGGATCTCATAGTTATGACTTTTTATTTTTTGTTATCTTTTGTCTTTGGATCTCATAGTTATGACTTTATCTCATATCTTTGGATCTCATAGTTATGACTTTATCTCATATCTTTGGATCTCATATTTATGACTTTTATCTCATATCTTTGGATCTCATAGTTATGATTTTTTTATCTTTGGATCATATTATTACTTTTTATCTCAATATCTTTGGATCTCATAGTTATGACTTTTTTTTCATGTTAGTTTGTTATCTTTTGTCTTTGGATCTCATAGTTATGACTTTGTCTCATATTTTTGATCTCATATTTATTTTTATCTCATATCTTTGACTTTTTATTTTTATCTTAGTTTGTAATGATTTTTGTATTGTATCATATTATGACTTTTTATCTCATATCTTTGGATCTAGTTATGACTTTTTATCTTAGTTTGTTATCATTTTGTCTTTGGACTTTTTGACTTTTTGTCTCCATCTTTGGATCTCATAGTTTGTTGTTATAATTTGTCTTTTATGTTTTTATCTTAGTTTGTTATCATTTTGTCTTGGATCTCATAGTTGTTTTTTGTCTCATATCTTTGTCTCATAGTTATGACTTTTTATCTCATATCTTTGGATCTCAAGTTATGACTTTTTATCAGTTTGTTTCAATTTTGTCTTTGGTATCTCATAGTTATGTTTTTGTCATATCTTTGATTTTATCTTTTGATCATATCTTTGGATCTCATAGTTATGACTTGTTATCTCATATCTTTGATTTATTATGACTTTTTATCATTCTTTGGATTCATTTATTACTTTTTTTCTCATATCTTTGACCTGTTAATGACTTTTTATCTTATTTGTTATATTTTGTCTTTAGAATCATTTTATTTTTATTAATCTTTGGATTAGTTAACTTTTTATCTCATATCTTTGTTCATAGTTATGACTTTTGTCATATCTTGGATCTCATTTATGACTTTTTATCAACTTTGGATTCATAGTTATGACTTTTTACATATCTTTGGATTAGTTGTTGATCTCATATCTTTTGGGATATCTTTATGTTTTTATCTCATATCTTTGGAATTCATAGTTATGACTTTTTATCTTTTTTGGATCTCATAGTTATGATTTTTTATCTTTTTTGGATCTCATAGTTATGACTTTTTATCTTTTTTTTGTATATTTTTCTTTGGATCTCATAGTTATGACTTTTTGTCTCATATCTCTTTGTCTCATAGTTATGACTTTTGATCTCATATCTTTGTTTTTATGACGTTATCATATCTTTGATTTTTATGCTTTTTATCATATTTTGGATTATTTATTATTTTTATCTCATATCTTTGTTTGTTATGACTTTTATCTTAGTTTGTTAATTTGTCTTTAGTCTCATAGTTATGACTTTTTATCATATCTTTGTTCTTAGAACTTTTTATCTAATATCTTTGGATCTCATAGTTATGACTTTTTGTCTCATTTTCTTTGTCTCAAGTTATGACTTTTTATCTCATATCTTTGGTTTTTATGACTTTTATCATATCTTTGGATTTAGTTATGACTTGTTTTATCTCATATTTGGATATCATAGTTATGACTTTTTATCTCATTTCTTTGGATCTCATAGATGACTTTTTATCTCATATCTTTGGATCTCATAGTTATGACTTTTTATCTCAATTTTATCTCATTAGATGATCTCATTTTTGGATCTCATAGTTATGACTTTTTATCTTAGTTTGTTATCATTTTGTCTTTGTATCTCATAGTTGAAAGTGTCTCGGTAAGTTCAGGTTTTACATCATGATTTCATCTCATAATCTCATAATTATGACAGTATCTCATAATTTTAATTAGAAATTTTAATTTCAAAAAGTTGAAATTAAGATAAATTCATAAATATCTGAAGTCAAAATTAAGACATACTAAGTCACAATTATGAGATAATGATGCTTATAATTTATTTTTGTCATAAATATGACTCATAATTATGACTTAGTATTTAATTTCTTCAACTTTTAATGACAGTTATGACTTTTCCCCCATCATTTCGATTTTTTTCCTTTTAATTATGACATAGTCATATTGTCTTCTCATATTTATCCCTTTTTATATTAGAATGTATTTTTTTGTCACATAATTATGACTCGGTATGTCATAATGTCAACTTTGTGTCAAATTTGTCTCTATTTTATCTCATAATTATGACTTGGTATGTCATGATGATAGTATGTCATAGATGCATGTCATATATTATGACATACTAAGTCATAATTATGGGATAATTTTTTTAAATCATAAATAGGAGAAGTCAAAATTATAACATTCATATGAGACAATTATGACTTCCTTATCATTTTGAATTTTTATGTCACAATTATGACTTATCTCATAATTTTGACTTTGTGTAATTTTTCAACTTTTAATGACATCATTATGACTTTTTCTTCATAGCTGACTTAATTTTTTTGTCTATAATTATGACATTTTATGTAATTTAGCAAAGCATGACTCTTTCTTATGTGGCGAGAATTGGAGAAGAAGCCATTGTGATTTTCAGTAATTACACCCAGTAAAAAACATGTTTATTTTGGCCTTACTTACTTTAATACACAACCTTCATGACTGCAAATATCCGCCGTCAGTGTTAGAGAGAAGAAGAAAAACCCCAGAATAACCAGGTCAGTGTAGTTGTTTGATTTTCTAGAATAACTAAGCTGCATTTACTCAATCTCACTGAACTCTGTGTCTTGTGTTCATACTAACCTTTAAATATTATACACAAACCACACTGAAGCTCTGAGAAAGTGCTCTGCAGCTCCGTGTAAGAGCGGCTCGTAAAAGCTGTTTGAGAGGTGCTGCTGAGGTTCAAGTGCGAGGCACATTTGCGGTCCCAGGCTGCTCATAAAGACATCTGGTAGAGGTTTCAGGATTTAGAGAGGAGGCTTGTACTGTAGGGCTTGTTGGTTAGTTGTTTAGTAGCTCAATAGCAGCCAAATATATTTAGAAACATAAACCATTGATTTTCTCTTCCATGTAATTTCAAAGCACACTGAAATCTGGTCTGGAATACAGTGTACAGTTAAACAAACAGTAGCTGGAAAGCAGGTGGTTTTTGACTAACTAGTGTCACATTTTGACTGAATTAATTGCGGTATGCAAATTGGGATCAGCACTAAATGTACTTTTTGAGTACATTTGTTCCTTTGTCTCATTTTTACAATTCCTTTAGTAAACAGTCAGGATTATGATTTAGTATGTCATAATGTTGACTTTGTATCTCATTGTTATCACTTAGTGTCTTAAGTTTGAGTGCTTGTCATAATATTGTTTGATGTTATAATTATCTCATAATAATTATCTCATAATAATGTGTTAGTATATTGTATTTGTCACCTTTCAACTTTTTATCTCATGTCTTTGGATCTTATAGTTATGATTTAGTATTTTAGTAATCTCAGCTTTTTATCTCATAATTTCATAATTATGACTTAGTATCTCATAATTTTGACCTGTCATATTTATGACATTTTATTTGATATTTTCAACTTTTTATCTTATAAGTATAACATAATTTTGAGTTGTATATCACAGTTGTGGCTTAGTATCTTAATCTCAGCTTTTTGTCATAATTTAGATTTTTACCTCATAATTATGATTTAGTATCTCATAGTTTTGACCTGTCATATTTTTCACTTTTCATATTATAGTTTCAACTTTCTATCTCATAATTATGACATAATTTTGACCTTTTTATCTCATAATTATGACTTAGTACCTCATAATTTGACCTGTCATATTTATGACTTTTTTATATCATCATTTATGATCATATATCACATCATATATCACAATATTTATATATTTTATCTCATAATTGACATAATTTTGACTTTTTATCTCCGTTATCAATTAGTGTCTTAGTATGTTTGGCATTTTTATGTCCTCATTTCTACCTTTAATCTCATAGTTATGACATAGTATCTCATAATGTATGCCTTTTTAAATCATCATTTCAACTTTAAATTAAAATGTAAAAAAATAATTGACGTAATAATTTTGACGTAATCTCAGTTATCACTTAGTATCTTTGTAAGTTCAGTTTTTGTATCTCATAGTTATCACTTAATGTCTTAGTAAATTCAGTTCATGTCATAATATCAACCTTTTAATTCTGACATAATATTTTATTAATCTCAGCTTTTTGTCATAATTTCAAGTTTTGGAGCCCTATTTTAGCGATCTTAGCACATTGTCTAAAGCGCAAGGTGGACTCAGGGTGTGTCCGAATCCACTTTTGCTAGTTTAACAACGGGAAAAATGGTCAGCGCATGGTCTAAAAGGGTTGTCCCTATTCTCTTAATGAGTAATGGGTGTGTTTTGGACATAACATGTAATAAACCAATCAGAGTCTCATCTCCCATTCCCTTTAAGAGCCAGTTGCACTCGCGCCATTCGCTATTTACACGCGTTTCTGCGCGAGGTAGCTTAATTCTGATACATGCAATGACTATCCATTATGACATGTAGCCATTTTTATATTTATGTAGCCTACACAATAATATTATTTTACATTGTAATCCTTTAAGTTTTAATATTTGGCATGTTTATGTGCTGCTGCTGCGCGTCCCTGTGTGTAATAAGCATTGTATGCGCGTTGTGGACCCGCCTATAGGCGCATGGTACGAACGCGCTCTTTAAATAGCAAAACAATACTGCGCCATTGACTTTAGAGCAGGTTTTAGTTGGTCAATGGTGCAGTCTATTTCAGTTGCCTCAAAATAGCAATGCGCCTGAACACACCTCGTTTTCAGACCAAAACGCCCATGCACAGATGGACGCAAATGCATTTGCTATTTATACAACGTGTCGCAGGACGTGAAAATGATAACTGCGTCGGCTGAAACTACCAAAAACACTTGCGTCGCGCCTGGCGCCAGATGTATGATACGGCCCTTTATCTCATAACGAAGACCTGTCGTTTGCACTATTGCCTCATTACTGAACTAAATTGAAGTGCTAAAACAAGACAGTGCGAGTAAATGAACGACAAGTAAGTCTCAGTGAATTCCTCATGAATCTGAACACCAGAAGCGTTTGGCCTGCGCTGGGTTTGATGGAATGAGTCTAATTCTCTCCATCAGATAAACACCAGCATGTCACACTTACAGAGGAAGCAGATAAGAGCGGTAATGAATGAGCTGAAATCGTGGCTGAGATCAGCGGAAGGGAGCTTTGGACGAGTCCAGGAGATGTTCTGTGATTTACAGGCCTGGGGAACTTCAAACGTCTGACGCAGACTCGCTCCACAGCTGTTGTTTCTGAAGCCTCTGGAGCACTTCATGTCCTGCCAAGAAAACACAGTGCCTCACATCTGACCTCAGGGTGAAAAGTCTCTCTGCGCTGGAGTAAAAGCCTTTCGGCCATCTGTGGTACGCTGGTACCGTGCACACGCCCCGAAACAAAGCGCATCAATGAAACGGCACAAAGAGACGCATTCACAATTATTTATAACATAGTCTTTGATTTCTCAACTTGTCCATTCTACGATTTTGTATGCATGCTTGAATGCTACAAATGAGCAATTTTGCAATAGTTTTTTTGCTTTGCGTTGTTAAACGTTTCAGTCGTATTGCTGCATAAATGGTTACAGCATGCTATTATACACATTTACACCAATTTTCTTTCCAGTGTGTTCAATGAACACTGGATCTGACCGATTCTTGGAAGTGAGAGTCTCCTGTGTATTTTCTGTTAGCTAGAAGCCAAGACCAAAAGCAGAGATTACAAAAAAAAAGAAGTTTGAAGAAGTTTCTTCTGCTCACCAATTAAGGCTGCATTTATTTCATAAAAATACAGTGAAATATTATTACAATGTAAAAATTGCTGTTTTCTACATGAATATCTGTTAAAAGTTATTCCTGTGATGCGCAGCTGTATTTTCAGCATCATTACTCCAGTCTTCAGTGTCACATGATCTTCAGAAATCATAATAATATGCTGAATTATTATCGATGTTGAAAACTGTTTTTGCTGCTTCATATTTTTTGGAACCTGTGATACATTTTTCAGGATTCTTTAATGCATAAATGCATTTTTAAAAAGAACAGCATTTATTTCAAATAGAAATCTTTTATAACAT